>JAOXJJ010000481.1:7093179-7113778 GCA_025769935.1 Phoenix roebelenii
AAAATAAGGTGAGTGATTAACTAAATCTATTGCAAGTGAATTAGTTAGATCACTAGATGCAATGAGTGAAGAGAGAGTAAGAGACAAGGTCCAATACAAACACAGAAAGATTTATAGTGGTTCGAAGCCAACTCTTGCTCTTACGTCCACTTCCCAAGCTGCACTTGGAAGTTCACTATAATCTCTAGAATTACAGCCGGTTGTTTTGCAAGCTCACAACCTAATTTGTTGTTTTCACGAGGTCACAACGAACTCGGCCGGTTTTGACAGGCTTACCGACTAGAACCACTCAATTATTTTTCCGGGTTCACAATCAAACCCAGTTGGTTTTTTTCAGTTCACCAACCACAACCTTACACTGTTGGTTTTATCTTTGGCTCACCAACAAACCTTACAACCCTTGATTCAATCCCCTAATTGAATCAAGTACAAAAGCAAGAGTTTAAAGTTCACAAGAAAAGCTTCTAAAAAGCAAATATGAAACAATATAAACGAGATTGAGTTAGAAGCCCTCAAACAAATTTGAGATGAGGAAGTGGGGGCTTCTCGATTTCTAAGTCTCCTCTTGAATGAGCCAAAGGATGTAAGATAGTAGGTAGAGCTTTGAATGTGAAGGAATCCTTTTTAGTTTGAGTCGAATGCACTTTTCCTTTCTTTTGCTTGGATTCACTCTTTGGAAGCTCTTGGTGGTTGAAAACCTTTAATGTTCAAATTGAATAACCCTCTTATTGTCTACTACTGTTCACTCTAGCTATTTAAGTGATTCCCTTCGAAAAATAGCCGTTAGAGAGTGATTTGGAGCCGTTCTGATCCGTCTGCACAATCTGATAATATATCCATTAGGATCGGAGTCAACTCACGTGATCTGGAGTCGACTCGTCTGTTACTGGAGTCGACTCGCGCTTTACTGGAGATGACTCCCCTACTATTTCAGATTTGAATTAAAGTGCATGCCTCGTCCTGGGGCCGACTCGGATCAAACTGGAGTCGACTCGCCAACAGCTGGAGATGACTCGGGCACTTAGGGATCGGCTCGTTTTCAGGGTTCCGGAAATCCAACTTTCTGTTTTTCTTCCTCAAGTTGACTCGGGTTTACTTGGAGTCGCCTCGGCTGGCTTGAGAGGTGACTCGAAATCTTCGGAAGACGTCTCATTCTCAGAGACCGAAAAATTGATTCTCTATTTTTTAAACTAAACTGCCTTGGAGTCGACTCGGGCCTTGTTGGAGTCGACTTGGCTAACTTGAGGGTCGACTCCGGAACACTTGGAGTCGACTCGTTCACAGGGTCTCCGAAACTGAATCTCTGCCTTTCAGACTGCTTTCCTCTAGGAGTCGACTCGGATAAACTGGGAGTCGACTCGGCTGATGTGGGAGACGACTCAAAGTTTTCGCAAGTCGGCTCGCTGACAGGATCTCAAAAACTAACATTTTGTCTTTTTGTCAGCTTTTCCACGAAGTCGACTCGTGACCATTTCGAGTCGACTCGCCAAGCATCGGAATCAACTCGCAATTTTTTGGAGTCAACTTGCTAACAGGGTCGAAAATTTATCGTTCTGTCTTTCTGTCTGTTCTCAGTCGGAGTTGACTTGGAGAGTCCTGGAGTCGACTCGAGCTTGTGCCAGAAACTTCAAGTGTTCCAGAGTCGACTCGTAAAGTTCAGGAGTCGACTGTAATGCAGACTTTGGTTCAAATAGAATTCAATACTTAACCAAAATACTCTGAACGGAAGCTCAAGGCACTTAGACAGAAATTCATAAAGATTTACCTGAAATACTAGATTGAATTCATTATAATAATATAAGGCATACTCAAATGCTTTGAGCTCATCAAAATCAATTAGGGAATGCTCAATCACTTCACACATTAATTGTACAGTCTCCTATATATATAAGTTGTTATATATATAACTACAGTTATAATAAATGTTTACTTGTTATATAAGTTGTTATAATGGATGTTCGTGGAATATTCCTTAGCATATGTCAAGTTGTTAACTGTTGCTGGAAATTGGACCCGGGGGTGACCACGGACCGAGGAGGAGGAGCTTCGATGGGTGGTGCAGCGGCGGCCGGCTTTCTCCAGGGGACCTCGAGATCTTCCTCTCCTTTTGTAGTTCAAATCTAGCCCGAGGGTGACAACGCCGGAGGAGTCGAGGGAGCTGCCAGTGAGTAGAAGAAGAGGACGTGCACCACCTCCTACGTGGCGGTGGACCTGCACAAAGCCTCACCGGTGGGATTTCGATGAGAGCCCTCCGACATTCAAGTTAGAGCGGAGTTTAGTAGGCCTAGCCAAAAGTCAGAAGTCCTTTCCTTAAGAGAAAAAAGTTCCCCCTCTTTATAGGAGGGGTGCAGGGTTACCTATGATGTGATTGGACGAATTAATGAGTTACTGTCATGATTGAGCATGATCGTGTGAATTAATAAGTTGCCATGGATGACTGGACGAGATTGGGTGAGTCAACGAGTTGTCGTAGATGACCTGAGATTTTGAGCTGGCTGGAGGTTTGTGGAGATCGTGCATATTTAATTGTTGACAGTCGTAGCAAGGTATAGTCCCTGGTTGATATGTCGTGGCATGGCCGGCAAGCAAAGCATGGTGCGGTGAGACTATTGCAGGGCGTGGCTGTAGCATGTGGACGATGAGCTCGGTCTGCATGAGTTTGGTCTGCATGAGCTCGGCCTTCTGAGCTTGGCCTGTATGAGCTCGGTCTTGTTTTCGGATTTGGGTGCTTTAATTATATTTATGGGGTGGTCCAGTTTTTCCCCCAACACGTTAACAATTGAAAATATTAGGCCATTCAATTTTTTGCATATTAGTCCATAACTTCTTTTAAATTCTAGCCCGTATGTCACCTGCTGCCGATAACTCTAGAGAAAAAAAAGAAAGAAAGAAAGAACGACGCGTGCAAGTTCCAAGGACGCGGTGCGGAGTATTGGGTAAAAGTCGTCGCGCTCGGGACGCGGACCGGACTGCAGGTTTCCCTCGGCTGTTAAATGCCCCACCCACTCCCCCTCAACCAGCATATATCCCCGAAGAGACGAAGCCCATCTCCACCTCCAGCATCAGAGCTTGAGCTTGAAACAGCGCTGGCGCTACTTCCTCTGTCTCTCTCTCTCATGCCCCCAGTCGGCACCGCCACCTCGGCCCCAGCCCGGTCTGGCTCTCCCTCTCGGTCCTCCTTCCCCCCTCGCGGTGGCTCCCCGCTAAAGCCCCACAATCACCCCCGCGCCCTCAAACCCACCCCCATCTCCGCCGCCAACTCCACCACCATCGCCACCAAGACCCACCTCTCCAACCTCGACCGCGTCCTCGTGAAGCAACCATCATCACAGCCGCCTCAACTCACCCATGACGTAGGCCGGGAACACGAACCTAACAAACCTGATCACCTCGGCGGCGCCACTACAGCCGGCGGTGGAGGGGGAGTTGGGCTTCTCCACGCCCTCAACCTCCCCTCCCTCTTTCCCTTTTTAAGAAAGCCGGCGGCTGACGAGATGTCCCCCCGGAGCCTGACCCACCTCCAGCGCCTCCTCTCCAACTCACCCCGTCCCTCCCCAAAGAGCTCCATCGCCTCCCGATGGCGCCTCTACCACGGCGCCGAAGACTGGTCCGGCCTCCTCGATCCCCTCGACGAGAACCTCCGCCGCGAGCTCCTCCGCTACGGCGACTTCGTCCAGGCGGCCTACCATGCCTTTCACTCCCGCCCCGAGGCCTCCTCCCCTGCCCGCCACCGCCATCTCATCCTCCCCGACCGCTCCTACCGCCCCACCAAGTCCCTCTTCGCCACCTCCTCTCTCAGCATCCACCCCTGGGTCAACTCCTCCGCTCCACCCCGGATGACCCAGAGATCCAGCTGGATCGGCTACGTCGCTGTCTGCGACTCCGACCGCGAGATCCGCCGCATGGGCCGCCGCGACATCGTCATCGTCCTCCGCGGCACCGCCACGTGTCTCGAGTGGGCGGAGAACCTCCGCGCCTCCCTCGTCCCCATGGATTCCCCCGATGCCTCCTCGAGCGAAGTCGGACAGCACGTGCCGAAGGTAGCACGGGGGTTCTGGAGCCTCTACAAGACCGCCGGCGAGCAGGTGTCGAGCCTCTCGGCGTCGGTGGTGGAGGAGGTTCGCCGCCTCATGGAGGTCTACAAAGGAGAGGAGCTCAGCATCACGGTGACCGGGCACAGCCTCGGGGCGGCGCTGGCCTTCCTCGTCGCCGACGAGCTCAGCACGTGCGCCCCGAGCGTGCCGCCCATCGCCGTGGTCTCCTTCGGCGGGCCGCGCGTCGGGAACCAGGCCTTCGCGGACCGGATCGGAAAGCAACACGGGGTCAAGGCGCTCAGAATAGTCAACGCCCACGACGTCATCACGAAGGTTCCCGGAGTGCCGCTGCCGCACCTGAGGGAGAAGTACGAGCACGTGGGGAGCGAACTGAGGATAAACAGCAGGGACTCGCCGTACCTCCGGCCGGACGCCGGGCCGGACTGCACCCACGACCTGGAGGCGTACCTCCACCTCGTGGACGGGTTCACGGGGACCGGTTGCCCCTTCCGGTCCAGCGCCAAGCGGAGCTTGGTTCGTTTGCTGGACCAGCAAAGGCGCAACGTGAAGGAGGTCTACGTGAACCGGGCCCGGGAACTCGTGGTCGATCCGACCGCTGCCGTCGTCCGGTCCAACCCGCATGGTTGCCTGGCGAGCCCAACAGCGTGACGTCGATCTGGATGACGATGCGTGGCAACCAACGACTTTTCTCAACTTGATGATAAATTACTGAATATTATAAACAAGGCCAGGTCGACCCAGAGGGACGACGGGCCCACGTTAACGTTTGTTTCTCTCTCAGCTGATGTTTACGTAACTTCCCTTATCAAATCGCATTGCGTGAATATGAAATTGGTGGTTGACTAGCGGTCATAAACCTTTTTTTTTTGAAAATTCTAAAATATTCTTCTATCATGTGGTCTGAACTAGCGAAAAGGTTTTTAATTAGAGAATCAAATTGTCGGCCCGGGGAAAAAAAAAAAAAAAAAAGACTACAACAAGTCAGCAGTCTTTTACACAAATTGACGGTCGTTGCGCATGAGATGAGGTGTTGGAAATATTTTACTTAAAAATTACTATATTTTTAGTTTATAAAAATATTATAAAAATAATCTATTAGAATAAAATTAGATAATTAAAAAGAGCTTGGTTGGTGTTCTAAAAGTATAATTCGTCTTTATATGCATTTCGAAGATACGTCATATTTCGAAAATATCGTATTTTTTGAAAAACCAACATTTTCCGTCAAAAAGTCTCCCAAACTTTAAAAAATATGACATATCTTTTAAAAAAAAATATCGTATTTTTTGAAAAACTTTACTGAAAGTGGCATCTTAAAATATTTAAAATAACTAAACTTTAGGTGATAAAAAAATTAATTTTTTTTTTAAGTAAAACTTCCGCATGAGGTATCTGTTAAATTAACTTTTTTTAAAGTAAAACTTCCGCATGGGCCCTTTTTCCTGCAATGGACAATCTATGAGAGCGCCATCTCTTGGCTCGCGAAATAGCCCTATCTGTTGACCGCAGACCTGAGAACCACGCTTTGAAGTCTCCCATCCGCCCACACCTGCTAAAATAAGAGAGGAAAGAGAAATAACGAGATTTGCAAAGTAAAAATTTTTGTTCCGGTATTAAGATACTTTTTAAAATGTTTAAAAGTCATCGGAGTACATGATCCTTTATACTTATCTTAAAGTATGGCAGGCTAGCAGAGCAACGGCTACTATTTTTAATATATGACAGGCTATTCCAACGGCTAGCTATTTCTCTCATTTAGTTCTTTTTCTTTCTTTCTTTAGCCCTTAATTGTAGCCATTGATTATTTTACACTCTTGTATATATTGAACAAAGTATACATCAATACAAAGGTAGAACACAGAGCATCTTTTCTCCAATCTTAGTTTTCTTCACATTTGTCATGGTATGAGAGCTATTTTAATTTTGTAATGGCGTCATCTTCAAGTTCATCCTCGAATTCTATCTCGAGTGCCTCTGCTTCCATGCCCCATATGGCTGCTGATCATTCCAGCCCATATTTTCTCCATCATGGCGATAGCCCAGGCATCATGTTGGTCTCGCAGCCCCTTGATGGTGATAACTACCCCACCTGGAGCCGTTCCATGTATATGGCATTAAGTGCCAAGCACAAAATAGAGTTCATTGATGGGTCTCTTCCCAAGCAAAGCCCGACAGATCCTCTGTATATGTCATGGGTTCGTTGCAACCACATGGTCCTCTCTTGGATCATCAATTCTATCTCCAAAGAACTGAGTGCTAGCGTGATCTACATCGACAATGCCTATGACATGTGGCTTGATCTCAAAGACCGGTTCTCCCATAGCAATGGTCCTCGCATTTTTCAACTAAAGAAGGCAATTTCCTCCCTTACTCAAAATCAAAATTCTGTAAGTACCTATTTCACTAAACTCAAAAGCTATTGGGATGAGTTGCTTAACTTTCGACCTCTACCTGATTGCTCGTGTGGCGCTTTCAAGCAATTGGTCGAATACCAACAACAGGAATATGTTCTCCATTTTTTAATGGGTTTCAATGACTCGTTCTCTAATATACGTGCTCGGATTCTTCTTATGGACCCCTTGCCACCCATTAACAAAGTCTTTTTCCTTGTTATTCAAGAAGAAAAACAGTGAGATATCACTGCTGCACCGTCCCTCAATCCTGACTCCACTGCCTTGGTCAGCAGGATACATACTACTCAACAACGTCCTCGATCAGACGGCAAGAAAAATAGCTCTAATTTTTTTCGTCGTGAGCGTCCAACATTAACATTGTTGGACACACTATTGATAAATGCTATAAACTTCATGGGTACCCTCCAGGCTACCGCACCAAGAGTAATTCTCAACGCTCGGCCAACCAGGTAGCCACCACGGCCTGTCCTTCTGATGCTTCACAACTGCCAATTACCCAAGCCCTTCTCTCTCTCAAGCCTTGGCTAATCATACAAGTAACACATTATCCTCACAATCTCAGCCTACATCCAATCTTGCAGGTACATCCCTTTGTCTTGCCTCATTCTCTTCACATAAAATTTTTTGGATTATTGACACAGACGCGACCGACCACATGGTCGGATCCATCACTTGCCTGACTTCCATCACTTCGGCTCTTCAAGCTACTGTCAAATTGCCCAACGGTGATATTGCTTCTGTCGCCCACATAGGCACTGTACTCCTCTATGCTTCTCTTATTTTACATGATGTTCTTGTCGTACCTTCCTTCTTCTTTAATCTTATTTCTACAAGTAAGCTTGTTCGTTCACTTTCATGTTGCCTTATATTCTTGCTTCACTATTGTTTTATACAGGACCCTTCCGCATGGAGGACGATTGGGATGGGTAAGGAATCCGCTGGGCTATATCACCTGCTACATGATCCGATTGGCTCGCCTGCTGTTGCGGCCTCTATGGTTGTCACTTTTTCAGATCTATGGCACTATCGTCTTGGCCACCCTTCTTTATCTCGCCTAGAATTAGTAGCACGTTCTGTTTCTAGTATTTCCCTCTCTTCAAATAATCGCTGTGCTGTTTGCCCTCTTGCAAAACAGCATCGTTTATCCTTTCCATTTAGTTATATCAAATCAAAGCATGCATTTGACTTAATTCATGTTGATATTTGAGGACCATTTTTTACAGTTTCTCGTTATGGTTCTCAATATTTTTTAACTATTGTCGATGATTTTACATGTTGCATATGGGTCTATCTCATGCGCACCAAGTATGAAACCCACTCTCTCATTCAATCTTTTTTTGCACTTGTCTCTACTCAATTCAATGCAACCATTAAACAAGTATGTAGTGATAATGGCTTTGAATTCAATATGCGAGATTTCTTTACTGAAAAGAGAGTTATTCATCAATGGAGTTGCGTCAATACACCCCAACAAAATGAAGTTGTTGAACGCAAACACCAACACATACTCAATGTTGCTCGTGCACTCTGTTTCCAAGCTAACCTCCCTCTTCAATTTTGGGGAGATTGCGTACTTACAGCCACGTATCTTATCAATCGCCTCCCAACTCCACTTCTCTCAGGCAAGTCTCCTTACAAACTTCTTTTTTCTTCCTAGCCATCGTATTCCCATTTGCGCATTTTTGGATGCTTGTGTTATGCTTCCACTAATGCTACCAATCGTTCCAAGTTTGACGCTCGTGCTAGGTGTAGTCTTTTCTTAGGTTACCCATATGGTGTCAAAGGTTACAGAATCCTTGACCTTGACACTCATGCAACTTTCATTTCTCAGGACGTTGTTTTTCATGAAACAATATTTCCTTACCACAATCATTCTCCTGAACCTTCAATTGTGCTTCCTCGCAACATTCCTGAACACGTGCCAACTTCCTCCTCACCTCCACCCCGCACCACCACTGCTCCTTCAACCCTGCCATCGAACCTTTCCAACCCAAGGCGATCTTCACGGCCACGGCAACAACCAGAATACTTGCAAGACTATCATTGCCATCTGGCGTCATCTCCTCATTCTTCCCAATCATCCACCATGCGGTCGGGTCTCCAGCAGTCAGGTACTCCTCATGATCTTTCTTTATCGCTCTCTTATGATCGTTTGTCTCCCACTCACCGTGCTTTTGCTTTAGCTATATCTTCCCATGTCGAACCTTGCACCGTTCAACAGGCTATTAAACATGCTCACTGGCGTGATGCCATGGCTACTGAGATTTGAGCACTTGAGGAGAACAATACTTGGACAATCACTACTCTTCCCCCTAACAAGCATCCAGTCGGCTGCAAGTGGATTTATAAAATCAAGTACAAATTTGACGGCACTATCGAGCGTTACAAAGCTCGCTTAGTGGCTAAAGGTTATACTCAACGAGAAGGTTTTGACTACCACGACACATTTTCTCCTGTAGCCAAATTAACTACTGTCCGATGTCTTCTAGCCATAGCAGCTATCAAGAATTGGGAGTTGCACCAACTTGATGTCACCAACGCCTTCCTTCATGGTGACCTCCATGAGGAAGTATACATGTCCCTTCCACCGGGTTTCTCTAGTCAGGGGGAGCATCAGGTGTGTCGACTCAACAAATCCCTTTATGGCTTGAAACAAGCCTATCGGCAGTGGTTCTTTAAATTCTCCAGCACTCTTCAAGAGTATTGCTTTCTACAAGCCTCATGTGATCATTCCCTTTTTACACGGGTACACGGTACTTCTTTTACAGCTCTCCTTGTTTATTTCGACGATATTATCATCGCTGGCAATGATAATGCTTCGATTGCTGACCTCAAAGCCTTTATTCATAGTCATTTTAGGACTAAAGATCTGGGTCCTCTCAAATATTTCTTGGGTTTAGAAGTAGCTCATACTTCCAAAGGAATTTCTTTATGCCAACGCAAGTATGCTCTGGAAATTGTTGCAGATTGTGGTCTTCTTGGCTCCAAACCTGTCACTTTTCCCATGGTTCAAAATCTGAAGCTCACCAAGATAGATGGCCCCTCTCTAGGTAATCCCACAAGTTATCGCCGACTAGTTGGACGTTTACTGTATCTCACGATTATCCGTCTGGACCTATTCTATGCTATTCAGATTCTCAGTCAATTTATGGATAGCCCTCGTCAACCTCACATGGATGCGGCTACACGGGTTATTCATTATATCAAAGGGACCCCAGGTCAAGGAATTCTTTTTCCTTCCTCTTCTCCTCTACATTTGAAGGCTTTTTGTGACTCAGATTGGGCTGGTTGTCTTGATACTCGCCGCTCTGTCATTGGGTACTGCATTTTCCTTGGTGATTCTCCTATTTCTTGGCAATCAAAGAAACAAAGTATTGTGTCTCGTTCTTTGGCAGAAGCTGAGTATCATGCAATGGCTTCCACTTGTTGCGAACTTACTTGGTTGTTAACTGTTCTACAAACCTTCCGGATCCAACATCCCCAACCTGCACTCTTATTTTGTGACAACCAAGCTGCCTTGCACATTGTTGTGAATCCCGTCTTCCACGAACAAACCAAACATATAGAAACTGACTGTCATCTCATTCGCGAAAAATTGCAAGCTGGTATCGTTCACACTCTTCATGTTTCTTCTCAGCATCAAATTGGTGATCTTTTCACAAAAGCATTAGGTTCCGACCAGTTTAATTTTCTCATCCGCAAGCTGGGTGTGCATAACATACACACTCCACCTTGAGGGGGAGTCTTAAAGTATGACAGGCTAGCAGAGCAACAGCTACTATTCTTAATGTATGACAGGCTATTCCAGTAGGAAGCAACGGCTAGCTATTTCTCTCATTTAGTTCTTTCTTCCTTTTGTTTCTTTCTTTCTTTAGCCGTTAATTGTAGCCATTGATTATTTTACACTCTTGTCAAATCTTAGTTTTCTTCACATTTGTCAACTTATACCACCCATTGTTCGAAAAATTAAGCAACCTATCCTACCTGTTGATGAGGACAAGCAACTATCTGATGTTGAATGCGGCTGCAAGTACAGTAACTCAAACAACAGTGTTGGGTAGCTCCAAGAAGAGTCGTTAATTGATTCTGGATAATACTATTCGACTAAATCCACGCAGCCAAGAAAAATGGGAAATTCAACCCCAGGAAACCAAAGGTTGACCTAACTCCTGAATCAGTCCACGTACAATTTTGTTGGCCAAGTCGGGCTGACCAAATCAAGGTTTAAGCTAAATTTGGTTGGAAGGTTAATTATGATAATATAGATTAAGTTTCACTCTTACAAGTTACATAGAAATATGGATCTCTCTATGCAATTGGGTCTGGTTAGGCGACCTAAAAGTTAGAGTCAGTTTCAGATTGGATCGAGTTACACAATCTATCAACCCAAACATGAATTGACCTCAAATCAAGTTGGCAATATTCAATCGCAACCTAATCCAAAATAAGTACATCCGAACTTTACATTTCAGGTTGATTTCAGGTTTTTCATCTTTATTGACACCCCTACCACAGCATTTCAGAGTTTTTGCTACTTTGTTAGGTTGAGTGCCCTCTTTTACCTTCCCATGACAAGGCACAAATTGAGAATCCTACGGAGTCAAGTTATTTCCTCATCTAGGTTAATAACGAAAATTTCATTTTCTAAATTAACCTCATAAACCAATTTAATCCACCCATAATGTTTCTGTTCTTTTTCTTTGAATTAATAATGTCAACTTAGATGGAAGTTTTATTTAAACTTTAGCAGACTATCAGCACAAGCTTGCTTCCCACTATAATTAATCCATCCTCTCATCGGTCATGTCTAATTCTTCTTCTTCTTATTGTTATTTGTCTATTACAGGATGAGGAAGACAAGATCGACAAAGCTGGAAACATTTTTAACTTATAAAATTTAGGATGATGGATTGGCTCGGATCATTCATAAGAACTTTGTGCTCTGGATTTTATTATTTTTTTAAACAGCTGGTGCATAATGTGACAATCATATTTAATACATCAAAAATTCCTTTGTGCAAAAGATGTGTTTTGCTTAGACATTAATCTAACTATATAATATATAGACTGCCGTGCTTGACCAAACATGTCCTCACCAACCAACCCTTTTTGGGGGGTTAATAAATTTGTGTGTATGTGCCTACATACACACATGCATACAAAAGAGCCTGAATAACACACTAGAATCACAGTATTCTTCCAAGTGAATCAGCAATAACTATTAGTGTTAAACATATACATGCAGCATAAAAATAGTCTTATTGTGTGAAGCCCTCCATTTGAACTCGATCAAGGAACAGATATTCATGGTTCACTTGCACGTATGCAACTAGTTGCACCTATCTCAAATAACTAGCTATTAAGAAGTACATGCTCCTCGGCGATATCTGGTGGCTAGTGACGGGATGTGATATCTTTCAGATCGTCTATATGTACTGGAAGGTGAACAGAGCAGCCGATTAAATCGCCTCCTACGCTACCAGTACATTGAAGAGGTTTTCTGGACACGGGAGGTCGAGGTTTCTTTAGCATTAAGTAGTCTTCTTTCTTTTGATAGTACTGGCCATACTCACACAAAATTAGTGTGAGCAACCGATGTACCAAAAAAAAAAAAAAATATGCCACATCCATCTAAGATGCCAATTGAATCATGCCACTTTAATCCAGCCTATTTTCAGCTCAGCTTCTTCAAAAAGTTTTACAATGGAGGTCCCACACCACCACCACGAGTCGAACTCGGGCTAGTGGATGCAGAGTCCAAGGTCCCGACAACTAGACCATGGAACCAACACATTGGCACCAAAAAATCGAACCAAGAAATGACCCAAACAGACCCAAAATCTCGTTTGCCGATTTCGAATCTACCGCAGCGAAGAGAAGCCCAGCCAATATCCCTCTGTCGGTTGAGGGAATCCCATGATCCAAGTTTTCACGTAATTGTGTCCGTCCGTAGGCTCGGAGTCCATCGCAGCTACGGCATCGAGGAGTCGTCCATTCAGTGGATCCCTGGTCTCTTCGAGGGAGAGGAGCGGGCTATTCGACGGCAGAGCTCAGCGGGTCTCGCCACCAGGTAATGGTTTCAGAACCAAGCTCAGATCGATCGAAAGCGAGGGTTTTATCGCTTATGTTTGGGTGGTTTCCTGATTGTCTAGGGTTTTCGTGCTTGTAATCTCGTTCGGCTGTTCTTCCATGGTGCTTCCGATTAGAGTATCTACTTTTTCCTTTTTTCAATTTTTTTCTCATTTATTCGTTCCGTAATGCAATTGCTACCGCGTGTGGCATCGGGTGATTCGAATTCTTGTTCCTTTTATCGTCTATTGCATCAATGTTTATAGCTGAATATATTACAGTTCTTCTTTTTTCCGTTGAAATCTTTGGGTAAGATCAATGCTTCGATGCAGATCAAGTTCCTGGTATTCTACTTGGTTTGGACAGGTGCTTATAGGATTGTCAGTTGTTGGAAGTCGATTTGGCAGATCGTGGTTTTAAAATTGCAAGTAGAGAGCGAATTTTGATATGAAAGGGTGAAGGATTGGAATTTAATTTGGAAGAAGAGAGAAGATACGGTTGCTAGATGGTGAATAATCATTACTTATGATATTTATATATGCTGGAAAAATGTTTATTTATTTTTTCTGGAAAATGGATGTTTGCGTCTATAACTGTTTTTCTTCATAGATAGAAAAGAACTGGACTTGGGTAATTTTGATTGCTCAAAAAAAGATATGGAAGTTTATTTTTTTTCACCAAACAGTGTGTTGATGTGCCAACATAGAGCTCTGCTGCTCCTATGCTCACATGGTTTGAAGCTTACAATGTCTATATGCAACATGAAAAAATGTACTAAGGTTTAAAAATAACATCTGTAGTAACATTTTAGCAGCAGTTATAATGGTTTCAGAGGTTTGCCGTTTTGCTTTTTATGTACATAAGGGTCTTTAAATAATTACAATTGTTTGCCATTTTCACAACTCATCTGCATGATATAATTTCTTTTAGACTCAAAATCTCCTTGCAACATTGAAAAGATGACCTTTTATGGGATAAAACGTGATCTAATAAACATATTTTATTTTTCGATGATTTCTTGTCATAACAGCTACTAAAAGCCACTATTTTGGATTTTAAAAAAACCAATCCAAGACAGAATCGGTCAAATGATGATTGATTTCAGAAGTTCATTATTTGGTGATATTACTGTTGTAGAAACGCTTGCAGTCAACCTCAAAATCAGATTTGGAGGGTTTTCAGAAAAGTGCTCAAAGAGCTAGTTTCATTTTAGCTATTATCAGCTTGAGTTAAAATTTACACCTCAGTTTTACATTAGATCTGTGGATGGAATATTATATTATTTCAGCACACAACAGTTTTAGTTGGTTGAAGAAATGGAATCTCTTAAGAGAAAAATAAGGGGAGGATCACAGCAATGGCATAAGATTGAAGACATTGAATATGCACAAGTCTCCTTCATCTAGGCAATTAAAGGTAACTTCCTAGAATAGTGGGCAGTGTTACAATTTGTTGATAGCAGGTCTCTGTGATTCCGATTTTCTATGAAAATGGAAAAAAAGGAAATTTAGGAGAAAAAAAAGAAAAAGGAGCAGATAACATAATGAGATAATAATAGTGCATTTTATGCCTTATTCAAGTGGTATGTTGTATTTTATACATTTCAGAGATTAGCTTTCTTGATGTTGGACTTGATATTGGAAGTTTTAATAGCTCTGGTACTTCCTTGATGTCGAATTTTTACTGGGCAAAACATGACTTCTCTTTTTGGTGATTATAATTTGATTTGTTTGTTCATTTTGTTGTCTCTTTTGAAGCTTGCATCAAAATTATTGTGTGAAAAATGCTAAAGGCCATCCCTCCAATTATTAATCGGGGCATCAGCAATACGTGACAGTTGTGATTGATGGAACAATACCGGAGGCCCCACCTTGCAACATCTACTCCCTTGTATTGCACCAATGTCCAACTGCCATGTAGGACAGCTGATCTGAGTAGTGAGTTGGAGGGGTGATCTTTAGCAGTACTCCCATTGCATAGGACATAAAGGAGGGGAGATGGAGGAAATATAATGTGGTCGGTCAGTGTGATATACAATTTCTGTTCTATACTGCTGACTGAGAAGAGGGAAATGACGAAAGTTCCTCAGTTCAGGATTCCGTTGACTATTGGTAGAACGGAAACCCCAACAGCTGTTCACCTTGCAGCAGCCCCCTCTAACTTGCTGCATGAACATTGCCCATGCCCAGCTTTTAATTGACAGATGCCGAGACTGGCCAAGAGTTTTTGGTGGCTGTTTCATTTTCTGCTTTTGTACAAGCAATGGATGTTCATTAAATGAAGTTGGAGCTAACCTTTATGTGTTTTCTTCTTGCATGAAGCAGAGAGGTTCTTGCTGTACAGATTAAAATCTTGACTATTATATATCATCTTTGTTTAGATGCTGGAAGAACATTTTGTTTCTTGCATTAATGTATTCAAAAACATGAACTTACAATTTGTAGCTCACACACTGCATGAGTCATCTTCAATACTTCATTTGACAACCACATTTGCTTTTAATTTTACTGTGTTGTCAAATAATTCTCAGATTGTGCGTTTTGCCCCTTTGTCAATTTCTCATTGGAAGAGGAATTATCCAATTCATTGTTGAGATGCTTGTGCTCAATTGATGTGTCGGCTTGAGCATTAGCTTTGCAAGAACAAATTATAATGTACCCTAAGGTGCAAAATACCCACATGTCCATGACATGCACTAGGAGATTGCTCAAGCTTGCTGAATATACTTCATTGTATAAGTAGTTTTGGTTATAGCTATCTAGATAAAGCTTCCTGATATTCAACGAACTCTAAATTTTTAAGTAAATATCCTATTCTGTTCTGATCATAATTTCATCAACTGGCTTGGATAAAGTGTTCCTGTCTTTGCTAGATCTGTTACATTCTGTTATGAGAAACCTATACATCAAAGTTGGGCATGTTTCATTCGTCACAGGGATGTTATTATGGTTGTAATTATGCTTTCTAGAAATCTTTGTATGGAATGAGTCACTATGTGGGCAGCAAATGTTGGCCTTATCTGACAAAGGTTATTTCTGGCCTGGAATTGATGTAACTAGATATGTAGGATGATGTGATAATTAAGAGTCTGGGAGTGTCATCCATTAGATATCCCCCACGCATGCGGTGATTGCGAGGTATAGAAAGGAATTGAAGAAGAGTCGGGAGAAATGAACAGATGCTGTTGCCTGCCCTATACAAAGATTCTTAAGTTATTGGATTCCATCTAAATTTGTGATTCTAGTATTCTGAAAATGTTGGGATTGTGGGACCTAAAATTTTTGTTATCGTAGGACCTGTAAACCACCATGCTTTCATCATGGTGGCTGGAACTCGTAATATCAGGACTAGAAGAACCAAACCTTGCAATTTCTATCCTTCTTCATAAGTCTCAACACCCACACATATAATGACCAATTAAGGATGGGAAATGATATTATCAATTAGGAGTGCGACTTGAGTGGGTTTGGTTGGATTAAAGGCTGACAATACCTTAATTTCTAAGGTACCAAACCCTCACTTATCCAACCCAACTTAGAGATCCATCAGTGAGATCCAGAGCCAACCAGATTCCATAATTTCTAACCCGAACATAATTAGGGTTTAGTAAAGCTAGGTTAGGCAGTGTTGGGTTAGGTTTGTTCAATTTGATGAGCTGCGTTATGTTGGGCCATGTTAGCTTGCATTGCTTAAATGTTGGGTTGACTTTGCAAGAAATTTGTCTATTCAGTTTGATTTGGGTCGAGAGAAAAGGGAATTAGAATGGGTTTTAGTTCAAGTTGCCTTGCATTGCATGATCCTTCTACTTGAACCCAATCTGACCTTTTGATGTTTATCAAACACAAAAACAACCAAAGATAGGAATATATGAACCCATCCTAACCCAAATTATGGATTGGTTCTGATTAGGTTCAGGTGAATGTAGCTAGGTCACAGTGCTATCCCGAACAATACAAAATATACCAAACTTTCTGTATTTGTGCTACTTTGGCATAAAATTTGCAAGCAGCAATACAAATAAACACTATGCAACTTGGGCAATCTTCTTTCGATGATCACATACACATAAATGAACAATCTTGAAGTATCTCTTATCCTTTTCAACTTTTCACTTTTAAGTGCCACAGTTATGCATGAAGCAAAGAAGAAAAGAGTATTAAAAGGCCAATCTTTAGTTGTTCTATACCATGCAAAAGTTCCATAATAATCTTTGTATGTAGGAAGAATGGAGGGTTTATTGAGGGAAGAGAGAGGAAGTAAAAGAGATACACACATGTTCTGCCTTTTCTTTATTTGCTATATACTGATATGGTTGACTAAGTATGAGAAAGTGATCAAAATACCTGTTCTCACTTAGTAAGTCATGTTTTCCCCCCTCTATCTTTTTCTCTAATTATTGTCTTATTGGCCAACAGTAAATAATTGAAACACCGTAAACCTGATCAGCTTCATTTTCTACAACTGCATTGGTGTTCTAACAAACTTCGGTTGCGTGAATCTTTTATGGGCACTGCATATTTGATTATCTCGGTATCATGGAAAACTGTTCTTGCTTTGTACTTCTTTCTACCAGGCATTAATATGGTTAAACCTTGCTTTCTTTTTGATGATAATTACATGGGGTGTTGAGCTTTTTGGTGCTTATTACGTACGTGTTGAAATTTTGCTATAGCTGACTTGTCTTTTTGTTGTTTTTGACAGCGTGGCAAGTTTGAGATGGAAGATAGAATCAGTACTCTTCCAAGTAATATAATCGAAGCCATTCTCTTGCGTCTGCCTATAGCAGATGCTGTTAGGTCAAGTGTCTTATCAAGTAGATGGAGATACGAGTGGAGTACAATTCCACATCTCATATTTGACAAGCACAGTGTCCCATTATCTTTACATTACAAACTTGACAAAATTGTGGATCAAGTTCTTTTACTTCATAGCGGGCCGATTCACAAGTTTGTTTTTGATGGATCTGCCTGCTTAGAAGATTGTTCAGTTGTAAATCGATGGATAACTGTTCTATCTAGAAATAGCCTCAAGGAGTTGGTTCTTAGATTTTGTCCTGACAGGATTTACAAATTACCTTCTACTCTCTTTTTTTGTAAAGGAATAGTTATTTTAGAGTTGCATGATTGTGAATTTAGGCTTCCTCGAGTTTTTGAAGGTTTTGGCAGCCTGTGTACCCTCAGCCTTGAAAATGTTGTCATTTCAGACAACGATTTTGCAACGCTCATCTCCAAATGTTCACTTCTAGAGAAGGTTGCCTTTATGGATTTCTATGGTTGCAGCCGTCTTAGATTTAATGCTCCCAATCTCCGAGAATTGATAATTGATGGTTTATTTGAAGATATCCATCTTGAGAACACCCCAGATCTGGCTATCTTATCAGTTGGTTTGGATGATGCTGATGATCTTGATGATGAAGGAGATTCTGATAATGAAGATCTAGAAAATAAGGAACATTACAATTTCATGACCTCTCTTAATGCTGTGCTAAAAATTGAGAATTTGTCTTTGCGTCATAACATGTTAGAGGTAATTGACTTCCACTGTTTCTGCTGTTTATTTTGTTTTATTTTATTTTTTTCTTTACAAGAATTGCTAATGCTTTTCTGCTGTATTTGTAGCTCTTGGCTGGAGATAGTTTGTTAGATAGGCTTCCCACTTACAGTTATTTAAAGAAATTATACTTAACCTGTGTTAATTTTGAAGACACAAAGCATATTGCAATCCTCCGGTGCTTGTTTCGAAGTGCCCCTGTCCTAGAAGAGCTCACCATAGAGGTAGACAGTTCTAATGTAATTGTTCTTAAAAATGTCACAGACTAAACTAGTTGTTCTGCTTGTTATAATCATGCTGTCTAATCTCTCTTTGATGCATGTGTTAGGCTGATTCTGTTGACTCGAGTAATCCTGCTGCAAGCTTTTGGGAGGGCAAAGAATGTGCTGATTTCAGGTTCAATCATCTCCGGTATCTTACGGTGACTGAAATTTTGGGTGTAGGACCTGAAATGGAGCTCATCGAGTTTGTGCTTGCTAATTCTCCAGTGCTCGAGACATTATATATTAGGCTAGACAATGATGTCTGTGATGAAGTAAAAATCTACAAACAGATTATGCGGTTCCGAAGGGCATCTACAAGAGCTGAAATCATTAACTTGGACTGAGGAGTACTTTAATTACTGATCTGTTCAAAAAAACTAGAAAATATATAGCAGTGTGGAAGGGTGGACGTCAGAGCTTTCATTATAAGCATAAACGTTGTTATTGTTTGTCAGTCAGAAATATGGGTCTTTTAATACATTTTCATATTTCTGTTGAAAATGCTCTCTTCCATTGCATATGAAAAGAAACCGAGTGTTTTCATCTTTATGCACCACTAGTCCATAATCAATTTGATTATTGAATTATGTTTTCATATATGTATGTATGTCTATCCATGGAACAGATATTTCAATATTGACATGTGAGCTTCTCTGTGGTATGTTTTGGTGGACCTTTTTATGCAAAAGCCTTGGGGCTGCAAGTGGGCTGGGCCAGGCTGGGCCATGCCCAAACCCAGTCCGATTTTTTGGGCTTTGGGCCAGGCTTAGGTCCAAAAATTATTGGATAATCCCGGCCGAAGCCTGACCTGAATCTGATTGGGCTGGCCCAAATTATCCATTTTGGCCAAAAATAGGTCCGGCTCGATTGAAGTTTAATATTGCATAATATTGCTTCACAAGTTAATGAGCTAGTTAAAAAATTGGCCCTCTTTTATAACACAAGATTCATTATTCTCAGTTAAATTTATTTTAATTTGTCATTTACTTTTTTATTATTTTCTCTACATACAAAAATAAATTATTTCGGGCCTGAATTCGGGCTCTGTTTCAGGTCTTGTTTAGGCTCGGGCTGAGCTTGAGCTGGGCTAATAACCTACTTGAGCATGGCCCAAAAAATAAATGGGATCTATATTTAAGTCCAAACCTGATCTGAATTTTTCAGGACTAGCCCGAAGCCCGACCTAAAAGCCGCCCGGCCTAATGGACTTTGGGACGGTCTGAGCCCATCTCTGGCCCTAATTACTGTAACTCAACTATCAAATATGTGCGTCCTATGGAGGTGTCAAATGGCACTCAACCATTGTTTCTGATGAATGATTTGGATTTTGATTGGCAAATTTAAAATTTTATCGACATGCAGGCCTTGAAAATTTATATTGGAATGTCCTGTAATCTCGTATCAACGTAGGCACCATTCTCAGACCATCTACCAGCTTCAAACTCGTTGAATGAAACTGTCCGTTCCTTTTTCCGGAAGGAACTCAAAATGGGAAGCAGCCCAGGACACGCTGGTTCTCTTTTGTTATTTCTAGTTCCTTCTTAGAAATTCGTATAATGAAATGAAAGAGAAAAACCTTGTATCTTCGATTGGATCATTTCCCATACACATCAATATAATTGGCTGGGAATAAAGTTGCTCAAAATCATAGCATTGATCCATTAAATCTACCATGGAAGTAGATTGTGCAACAGCACCTTGTCTACCACTCCCTCCCCGATGTTGAAAAACCACCTAGAATTTAGTCCCACATCGGCTAGTAGCGGGAAGGTTTTGTGCCTTAAATGGGGGATGGAAATCCTTTCCTCTCAAGGGCCCTTTTGTGGGACAAAACCGTGAGGGCATCAGTCTCCCCCCGTCTGCGCTGGATTCCCCGCAACAGATGGCGTGCCAGGTAGGGGCGCCCGCAACAGATGGCGCCCGCATCCTCCTCCCACCGCTGACTACCCCTTAGGTTGCCTGGGGGGCTGTCACGGGTAAAATCCGACATAGAACCTTCCCATTGGGGGGCTATGTTGCGGGGGGAAGCCTTGAATTTAGTCCCACATCGGCTAGTAGCGAGAAGGTTTTGTGCCTTAAATGGATGATGAAAATTCTTTCCTCTCGAGGGTCTTTTTGTGGGACAAAACCGTGAGGGCACCAGTCTCCCCCCATCTGTGCTGGACGTGTGGGCCGGAGCGCCCAAAGCGGACAATACCTCGGAAGGAACGCAATCCTCTTTCTCTGCTAGCTTAATGTGGGCTATGCT
>JAOXJJ010000481.1:7113878-7147103 GCA_025769935.1 Phoenix roebelenii
AGGAACGCAATCCTCTTTCTCTGCTAGCTTAATGTGGGCTATGCTGTTGCGCGAAGCTCTGACCAAAGCGTCCGTCCCTGCAACACCCACATTGCTCGTTCTCTTTTTCCCTAATTCCTTGGCCCTCCTCTTCCCCCTCTCTCATTCTCTCTCTTATTTATTTATTTTTTTTAGTACAATGGTAGTTCACACCCTGCGAGTATAGATGTGGCCAATAAAGTCAGAAAATAACAAAGCAGATAAGGAGCCCAACACCCGCGCGCTGAAAAACTAAAACCCACAACCAATCTCGAGATCATGAGCACTCGCGAGTTGCTTGGATTCAAGCCCCTCGAGCTCAAATTTTCATGTAATCTCTCATCCCCCTTTTCCCTTGTTCTCGATTCCTCTACAATTTTTTCCTAGGGTTTGGATTATTTCTAACCTTTTCCAAGGCTTGACTCAGCTGTCGATCGCAACCCACGCTGCTCCTTCGGAATTTCCCCAGCTTCGGGTCGGATCTGACCGGATACGGATCCACCCAACCTAGCTGTCCACGCCGATATGATCGGCTACGGATCCACCCAACCTCGTTGTCCGACTTCTTGATTCGCTATAAAACGATTCGCTCCTCCAAGAAATCTCGTTGTCTCCTCTCCTCTCCTCTCCTCCCCCGAAGGAAAAAATATAAAATCCTCCGAGCTGCTTCTTCTCTTCTTCCTTTCCCTTCCAGGAGACCCCTGCGTTCTCTTCTCCTGTTTCTTTACTCTCAACCGTTCTCCTTCCTATTTCTTGATGCCAATAACTGGTTTTCTTGATGCTAAAATGTATCGTAAGAGTCTTCTGATCCTCCCCACGATCATGTTCGCTTTATTGCACCGCCGGAAAAACATTGGATCGAAACCTAGGGTTTCATCGGTGACTCGTGGAAAAAAGAGAAGGGCGAAGACTGGTTATGGCTAAGGTAAATTCTTGTGTTATTGACGTTCTTTTTTTTTCCTTTGACCTTTTCTCTCGGAAGAAGGTCATTTATTTTTTATGTACTCTATTATCTTCTTCTTGATTGGTTCCTTTGTTCCTGCTTTGATGAATCTTGAATATTTTCAATGCCTTAATCTTCATAGAGAATCAGATGCTCTATGGGTTTTGTTGTTCCTAGGATATATATGCCATGTTCCAATAGAAGGTTATATTATGAATCTTGCCTAAGAACAGATTTTAATTTGAGTAATGCCATAAATCTCTTGTATCTTTGTCAAGATATATACTCGCCCTCTCAAAGTTTATCTTTGTCAGAAAATATACTCACCTGAAATTTCTGTTTATATGGTGGTGCTTCATCCTTAACCGAAATTAGATTGGTGCTGAACTGGTTTCATAGCTGGGATTCATCTATTTTTTTTGGCGGTTATATGGTGATTATTTTCATCATAATTGTAGGAAAAAATGAAATCTGATACTAAAATTTGATAGCAAGTCTTTTGGAAAATCTGAAAATCCTTATATTGGCTACAATCTTCCAAGCATCAAGAAGAACTTGGTTAAACAATAGGATTAGTATTTAAGATGTTGTAAACTGCTGGATGTGTTGGCGTTAGATGATGTATGAGTCATTTGACTCACCTCATTTATGTTGTCCTGTTTATCAAATAAAGGTCAAATTACTGTCAGACTGTAGTTGCCATGCACCCATACTTTAACAAATTTCTGTAATCCGGATTATGGAGACCTTGGAGCATATTGTAACGTTTTTGTATTAGAACATTTTTTAAATTATCAAAAATGGTTTATTCATTTATCTATTTATTTATTTTTGTTTCTTATATGTCTCATCACCATCCATCAACCTTGATACTTGTCCCCTAGGAGAGAAGAGATGTATGTAGAGATGTGGGGCAACAAAAGTATGTGTGTCCCGTGTAATATTGGACAAGGAGCATCTTTTGATGTATGTTGCAGGTTAGGTTTGAGGCTTTGGATCAAAAGTTGGTTTAGTAGATTGAGAGCCAAAATGATAGTAGTCTCTTAGCACCTAGACTAAATGAAATGGTAATTTGACTACACGCTAGTCTAGCCTTGTAGATGGCATAGCTAGAGACAATATATCTTGTAGCTTTCAACGTTTGCTCTCTCCAAATCATTCTTGATGGATGAAAACACTTGTGGCATTGGAGGTAGTGAGTCAGAGAGATTTGTATTGGGTGTTCCAAGAGTAATGGAAGACCAAACAATTTGGCACATAGTTAGGGATAGAAATGAGTTGGGTCTGGGCTATACCTATGCAGGATTAGAATCTAATGCTGAAAAAATGAACAAGCTTGAAAAAATATGAATAATTTTATTGGAAATATGGATATGGCTTTGCTTCAAAAATGGATGTGGAGATCTTGGAGAGCAATAGCTTTTCCATAGTTAATATTTTAAGGTAAGGTTTTTATAGGAGGTAATTGGATGTGCAATCTTGGTGTAATTCACCATAAGGATCTTTTTGTTTAAAAGGGAGGAAAATCTTTAGAATAAGAAGCTTCCAATCATGTTTCCTATAGAAGAGAAAATTACAAAATTACTAATTCTGCACAAATACTTGAATTTCAAAATGTGAGGATTGTTAAATTTTTTGGATAATTCAATTTTTTGATGGGGATAAAAAAAAGTTTTTTGTGGACCCGTGTGGGCGTGTTTTTAGTCGCACACCAGTTGTGCGCTAGGAAGATCTTGGATACTTATTTAAGGCTAAGTAAGGAAGGTGGAATTGCCCCAAACCATTCGGCTTAGGGCATACTAAGCCATCATGGCAGCAAATCGGGACGGTCTTGACAATAAAATCAAAAAACCGACGAGCGGTGAGAGAGGAAGAAAGAAAGATAGGAAGAGAGAGAGGGGGAGTGGGCGACAGTGAGCAGTGGCCGTCGGAACAGGACCGAGGGAGAGGAGAGAGAGGGCTTTTGAAGCCCTCTCTCCATGCTTCGGAATAGGGGTGGAGCCGCTTTTTCTTTTTTTCTTTTTTATTTAAGTGATGTCGGTAGTTATTGCCGACTTCACTTTTTTTTTCAAATTTTTTTAAGTAAAATCGACAACGCCTGTTTCGAAAGAAAACAGGAGTTTCGGCACTTGTTCCAATGCCTATAGTAGCTGATGGTTGCACTTATTATTATTTTTTTTGAATTTTTTAAGTAAAGTCGGCAGCACCTATTTCGAAAGAGAACAGAGGCCCTGTTTCGAAAGGGAACAGGGGCTTGTTCCAATGCATGGAGGAGAGAGGGCTTCAAAAACCTTTCTCCTCTCTCACTCGGCCCTATTCCGGCGGCCGTTGCTCAACATTGCACTCTCCCTCTCTCCCTCTCTCTCCCCCTCCTTCTCTCTCTCTTTACCTTTCTTTCCTTGTACCTTTCCCCCTTCCTCTGCCTCTTTCTCTCGATCACGCTCTCCAACTCTCTCCCTCCCTCCCTCTCCCTCTCCTTCCCTCCCTCTCCCATCTCTTTCTTTTCCTCTCCTTCTTCTTCCTCTCCCCCCTTGCTGATTTCCCCTGTTGGTTCATGCCGGCACGACACAGGAGCGCACCGTACCGTACCGTATTGCAGGTCTATCAGCACGAGTGTTGGTTCCAGTACTGTAGATCTTGGGTTGGAGAATTTAAATAACACCTTCTTGTTAGCCTTTTAGGAAAGGTCTTGGATTGTTATAAGTGGTGTCAAAGCGAATCTGGTCCATGGTCCATATGAACTAGGTACACTACAACATGGACTTTCTAGGACTGCTAGCTGATCGTGATGTTTGTGATTAGATTTGATGGTTAGCCTAACAAGAACGCTAAGGCTTAAATAAAGGAGCACATGAGGACCCATGTAGGCATGTCCGGTCCCACATCGTAGTGTGTTGAAAAAATTTTAGGTACTTATACAGGATCAAGAAACCCAAATAACACCTTCCTGCTAGCTTTTTTGGGTGAGGTCGTGGGTCATTCCAAGCTTGCTTCACAAGTGAAAGCTATGACTTAGAAACTCTAGGACAACTAATTGTGGAGGGTAAACAACATTGATAGAATATTAATTAGGATATATTTTTGAGATAAAATTAAAGATGGGAGATGGAGGTTACTGTATCCTTTAACAGATTTGCTAATGGCATTCAACTTTTTCCAAGCTTTCCATTAGTACCATCACAAGTTAAATATTGATCGACAATCAATTTTAATTTTTGGAAACTCGAAGTATGGTGGTTGGCTGCAGGTCTACCAAGTAAGAGATGGAGCAACAGGATAGAGACCATAGACCCATTAGCATTATTTGCTCTTTTCAATTATCTTTGGGAAGATTGTGGGAAGAAAATCAAGGGAAAGCTTGCTAATTTGAAATCATAACAGAAAAATGATGGATATTGTAGAATGATGGGACATATTTTGGGAATTTGCATGGAGAGACAATGTACCAGGGAGGAAGAAACATGTTTTTCTTTTGGAAGAAGAATTGAATTGACTATTGATTATCCTATCATCGTTCAATTTGTTGCAAAAAATGGCTTAAATGATGTGATGCAAAAAAGAAATAGACTTTTGTTTTCTACAAAGATAATTTTTTTGATTGTCAGCATGTTTTTTCTTTCTACCATAATTTTTTAGGTGCAATTTTAGTCAATGATGAGGAAATTAAAGAAAGATGGAACCGTTATTTTGAAAAATTATTAAATTAGGATTCCACCAAAGAAAACTTTGTCAAAAAAGTACAGTCAGGGAGAAAAGGTTCTATTTGTACAATTCATAAAAGCAAAATGGAGATGTCTTTAGAAATGTGAAAAGGTAAGGCACTAGGGCCAAATAAAATTAAGGTTTGAAAAATCATGGAAGATATTGGCTCAAACTGGCCAGCTAACCTATTTATGAAATCATGAAAATTAAGGAAATTATCAGATGATTGGAGGAGAAGTATTATAGTATCTGTCTATAAGAATAAAAGTTATTTTAAAACTATCCTAATTATCAGGGAATTAAGTTTATGAGTCACTCTATGAAATTATGGAAAAGGGTAATTGAACAAAGGTTAAGAAAAATAGCAGCTGTTTCAAATAACTAATTTGGATTTATACTTGAAATATCAACGATGGAGGGTAGATAAAAAAAAAAAGTCTGCGTTAGTTCTTTATTGATTTTGGGAAAGTTTATGATAAGATGCAATCAAAACTGATATTGGTGGATTTAAGAAGGAAGAGTGTATAGAAATGGTATATTTAGATAACTTAGTACATGTATGTTATTGCATAAATAAGGTTCGGAGTTGCTGTGGTGTAACAAGTGTTTTTCAAGTCATAGTAGGCTTACACCAAGGATTCGCACTAAGCTCATATCTTTTTATATTAGTTATGAATGAACCCATATTTAAGATTCAGGAAAATATAATATCAGTTAAGATTGATGAGCAAGAGATACTATAGAGCGACAGATTTCATTATTTAGGTTCTATTTTACAAAATAATGTGGAGATGGATAAAGGTTATATGTAATTAAATTACAATTGGTTGGATGAAGTGGAGAGCTGCATTTGGAATATTATGTGATAGGCGCGTACACCTTGGAGATTTACGGAAAAATTTTATAGAACAACATTAAGGCATGCAATGTTGTATGGCTAAGAGTACTGGGCAATAAAGAAAGCACATGAAAATAAATTGAGTTGGTAAATGAGAATATCAAGATGGATGTGTGGTAAAACTAGGAAAGATAAATTAAGAAATGAATATATTAGCGGAGTGGTAGGAGTTACCCAAATTGAGGACAAGTGATGGAAAGTTGATTGAGATGGTATGAGATGGTTTGTATACACACACACACACATATACGTATGTATAATACATACATACATACATAACAAGGATCTAAGGTAGCTCCTATAAGGAGGGGTACTTTAGTTTGTGTTGAAAGTTGTAAGAAATGTAGAGCTAGACTTAAATTAACATAGATGGAGGTTGTGAGAAAGAATATGGAGAAACTTGGAATAACATCAAACATGCCTTGGATAAAAATACTTGGAAAATGAAGATCCCCAATTCCCCATATAGTTGGAAAATGCTAGATGATTATGACTATGATAATGCTTTTAGTGCAGCTATTAGGGAAGCACTTGAACATCAAAGAAGGAATGGAGATGGTGGGGAAAGGACAGTTGAAAAGATAGCTAATTTAAGTTGATGTTTTGGAAGATGGTGGTAGTGTTTGATAAATTGTGTGGTCTCTCTCGCTCTTTTGGTGTTACTTTCATAACTGGACCAATATGTTTTGTTTGGATGGTGTTTCTTTACTTTTTTTTAAAAAAATATATATTCGAGTGAGATTTTGAAGATTCTCCGACTTTATACTATGTCAGTGCTTTCAAGAGGCCTTTTGCATACATTGGGTCATAAGATTTGGCAGAAGTCACCTTTCACTATGCAACATAGACTTTTGTTTAATAAATTTGTAGGGATCAATGCCACAAGCCCATCCAATCTAGACGGAGTTTCAATATAGTGCACATATCTTCTACTTTCCTAACATCTGGATGTTTGTTGACATGAACTATTGGACCACCTTCAACTCAAAGCAACCTTGTAGCGTTCTGTTTTTTCCCTTTAAGGGAAAACAACCTTGTAATGTAGAAACTATCAAATTAATAATTAAATGGCTCACAAGCTCTCTGAGTTTGTTCTATCCTATAAGAATGTGACTTTGTTTTTTTATGCCAAAAAGGAAAAATTATATTATGCTTTAGAAATCTAACAATTGATATTAGCTGAAAAACCTAACATATCGTTGTCTGGCATCCATCTCCTTGTTAAGCAACCTTAAATATTAATTGCAGTGGTTTCACTTTGGGGAAACCAAATACTATGGACCGGAAACAAGTTATACATCGTCGGTGTTGGTGCACACACAATGGCTTTAGGTTTGAAGGTGCAATTGCTGATGTGCATGGTGCAGCCTTTAGCTTTTTGCATCTATTGTGCAAGCACAAAAATTAGCACAAATTGCATAGTTGGGCTGATGTGCCAGTACATTCTGTTGCATAGTTGGGCTGATGTGCCAGTACATTCTGTTGCATAGTTGGGCTTATGTGCCAGTACATTCTGTATTAGTTTGTGTATGTGACGTGGTGGCATGAGGTCTTGGCCTTTGATGCCTTCTAATAAGATGAATGATATGTAAGTGGTTGCACGATGTCCTGGCCTTTGATGCCTTCTGATAAGAGGAATGATATGTAGATAGTTGTGATGACACAAGATTGTTGACCATAACATGTAGAACAGTGTCTACATATGGTGTTAATCAAGTCAAGTTATTAGAATTATATGCAACCTTATCCAGACTTGAATACTAAATCATGCAATTTCCAAATTGATTCAATAAGCTGATCGGCTCCAAATTTTGGATTGAAATTTGTCAACTTTTTATAATCAGTAATTTGCTTTTGAACAGTAATTAACTATTAACTCTAGTCATGCCCTCTTAATAATTTGTGCAGCCTTAAACTTTTTAGTAGCTTATGAAGATGGAGGTTTTTTCTTTAAGATTCAATTAAGTCTTATACTAATTGGATCCTATTGAGTCTGCTTCAACTTCTAGTGTATTGATACTCAATAATGTCTGAATCTTGGTTTGAAATCCCAACTGACCCCCTGTATCTGAATTTGTGTATGCAATGGTCTCAACAGGGTTGCATATGGGTCAGAACTGTACCTCTGACCAACTTGTGACTTTATCTATGAATTTTTGTATTTGAAGGGAGGTTTAATTCCACGATCTTTAGCATTAATAAAAAAAATTTCCTATACAACATAACAATTGTTATCCTTGAAAGCCATTTGCTCCAAAGAAGTTAGCATCTTGGGTATTTGTTCTGCTTCTGAAAGTATTCTAAGTTTCTAAATTCTAACCATCTGAGACTTGACTGCAACAAGCTCTAAGTAGTGTTATTTTAATCATTGCTGAGTAAAGTCATAAGCATGGGGTCATGAAACTAGAGGCTTTAAAAAGATAGCTAAAGGAACCAAATTTTAATTTAAAACAAGATTTCAGGGTAGATCATGGTTTTTACAGGCTAACACAAATTGGTCACAATTCAGTAATGATTGAATTCAATAAATAACGGAGGGGAAAGAAGGAATACTACTTTTTTTATTATTTTTTTGGTTGTTACTTGTTTTTGATCTTCAGAAACTTTCTAGGAATGCTTAACTTTCCACTGTTAGGACTTTGTATTCTCCATTAATCAGTATTTCAAATCATTAGGTCTTGATCCTACCAAATTTGAGCCTAAAGTGAATAGGAAATCAAATTCAGAATGCAGGATTTATGCTTGACCTGATAAACTCATCATTCCAATAATGCCCAACAATAGTTTTCTGCAGTAACATAATGTTTATGACAGGCTTTGATGATATAACCATAACTATGAAAATCAGGCTTTGACCCTATTCAGGCTTAGCTAGATGGATCTACATTTACCAAAAATTCGTATTAGAACAGCATCTGATGATTCAATTGAAGCCGTTCCATCATAAAAAAAGGTGTTTGTTGTGCAGGTAAGAAGAGAACACCAAGTATTGCTAAGTTGAACTTAATTACCTGTTCCACTTGCCACATTGATCAATAGGGACTTTAACAAGTTATTGGACTTCATTTGTATTCTGATGATTCAGACTATTGTGCAGATATATAAAACCATAAACAACTTTTTTGCTCCTAATGAGTGTTGATGTGAATAATTTTTGTAGGTGTGTGCTGTCTTTTGGACCATTTCTTCTATTAGATAAATGTTAGAGCTCCATGTACTTTGCACATCTTTGTTTACTTTTGTGTTCATGAGTGCAATATTCTATTTGGAAGGTGAGATTTGGATTATTCAATCTAATTTTGGCAGATGCAAGTGAATCTTGACCAAAAATCATTGAATATGTAGAATTTGAGTTAAGCCTACCTAAGCTAGGATTCTAATGTTAAATGCATTAGGCTGAGAGTAGCAGATGTGATGAGATCATGCTATTCAAATCTGAACACCAACATCACCAATATAAGCTGTAATAGTTCAAGTGTGGTTTGTCTCTGAAATTCTGAATCCATTCACCAAGGAAAAAAAAGAAAGTAATTATTTATGTCAAACTAGCTATATTTCTTAATTTGCCTCCTTTAAAAGTTGATATTGAAAACCAACTCAAGGTATTTGTTTATAATTTGTACGAAGTCCCAAGTGAAGCAAACAAGATTCATCATGATCTTGTGTTCTCACACATCAGAGATATTAGCAAATATTAAATTTAAAGAGCATGCGTTGTGGTCATCAAGTCAATGCCTCAGATGCTTCTTGCTGTGTTCGTTGCCATTTTTGCTGCCAATGCCAATGCCATATCATCTACATACTTGATCAAATAAAAGAGGAAAAATTCAACATCAAATAAGTGATCCAATTTCTGGGAAGAATCTGCCACAAGGTTCCATAAGAAGCAGTCTATACACATGTATAAAGAATTAGTATATCATAATTACCTTGACATTTTTTTGTGTCTGATGTATTATTGAGGTAAAGCATCAGCAACTGCTAGGAGTTTGATTTCTGTTATAGAATTAAATAAGATGCGACCATAGGATTGATTTCTTAAGCCTCATTTTTGGGAGCAACTGTAGGCTTCTTCTCATGAAGAAAATTCCTTTGGAATTGAACAAGTAAACTAAACATTTTTCTCTATAAAAGGAAGGTGATAAAGTAAGCTAAATAATCGATGCTCGGATTTCTCTTTTTCGTTGACATCCCAACCAATTTAGGGGGCAAAGTAGTTCCACATGCACAAGATCCAAAAAAATCCTTTAGTAAGCATGAAATACATTGCACAAAAACTTGTAGATACTATTCTCTCATTCAAAACTTTTTATTCTTTCAGATTGACTTCTTGAAGTAGTAGTTGCACTATGGCCATTGCTCGGTATCCAATCCCAACTTATCCACCAAATTATAACATCTGAAGGGATAGATTAAGAAGAAAAAACATAGAAGTAGGTGGTATAGATTAGAAGGGGATAGACCAAGGTTCATTGTACTGATGTATCCCATTCTGTGTTGGGTGATTTGTGCCGATACCGAACCAAGTCTTGGTACGCTGAATCAACCCCCATGCCAAGTGTACCGATAGAGTACTAGCCTAGTACTATTATGGGTTTTGGTACCAAGACAGCGAACCTTGGGAGCAACCACATGTCTCTCTTTTAGGCGAGTCTTCTCAATATTGCCTAGTATAGGAGGACAAAATAACAATGAAGAACATAAAAAGTGAGAATACTGGTGGTAGTTTATCATTGTCGACACACCTTAAGTTAGCCTACCATAAAGACCGATTCACTTTGATTTGTATAATAATAAAAATCCATATTAATGTGGTTTGCAGAATGGGTTTAATGTGATGTATGTTATCTTTCAAATGATGGAAAAAACATTCCAGCAAAATTTTAGAAAATTTTCTTTGGTTGTGCTACTCAAAATGGAAGGTATGCAAGTATTATTATCGATAGTGTTATTTTTAAAAATGAGGTGTAGTTAATCGTGTGATCTTGTCATTAGATAGAGGTCAAAACAATTAATAACTTATCTCCTAAAATGACAGTAAAAAACTACTAAAATTAGTAAAGTAAGTGGCAAAGAATCCACCACCTTGTTAAATTTTCTAAATTAAACAATATATAAAATGTTATTCCTAAAGTGGTTGCATGTGAAAGCATCCTTTTGAGTTAATTGCCATGTTTGTCCTCTCTTATGTTGCTCGAACCTCTATAGATTCAATAGAGGATGTGGTGGTCTTATCAGCAGGGCTTGTAGGGTTGTACCTCATGAGCTTTGACAAGTAGAAATGCATTACCCAATTAGTTTGCTTGTAGAGCAAAGAGTTGCAGAAGTAGGCATAGGCATTACCTAATGAGTTTGAATCTCTCTAGCTTTTGAAATAACTAAAAGCTCTAGTTTTTCACTCATTGCATTCCATGTAGGTAGGTTCCACGAATCAAAATGGTTGTAGAACTCAAGGTTCACCAAACCGATATTGGAAGGCATATGACCGGCATGGTATGCCATACTGTATCGAACCGGATGGTATGAGGCGCACCGTATCGTACAAGAGGCGTATCAACACTCGGTTCATCGAACCGGCCTCCGTACTGGCGTATCGACACAGTGACGGTGGCATCGACACGGGCTCTGGTACTGAGACGGCGTCCCATGCTGTCCGACGATTTGTTTGGCCTGGTATGAGTCCATAACGTGTTGTTCTAGGACAAACAGAAATAGGGAGAGCCAAAGAGGGAGGGGGAGAGTGGGGAGAGAGAAGAAAAGAGAGGGAGGGAGAGAGAGGGGTGGTTGGAATTTGGGGAGAAGGGCCCCCATGGATGTGGAGTAGAGCGAGATAGAGAGAGATGGAGAGAGAGAAGGGGAGAGAGAAACCCTAACCCGGGCCTATGGGTAGGGGGTGAGAGAGGGAGGGAGCGAGGGAGGGGAGAGGGATGGGTGGCTTACCTAGGAGAGAGGGAGAGATGGCGGGGAAGCGGCGAGAGCAAATGCATGAGGGAGACGATCAAAGAGTCGAAGAACCGAACATGCTCCATTTTAACCCATTTCTAAGCATCGAACCATCTCAGTCAGAAACTAGCTTGGTTTGGTATGCTCGGAACTACCCGGTTTGGGACGGTTTAATGGTTCATGGTAATACTATTCAACCATGTTAAATTGTCCCTTGTTGATGAATGAGATTCACCTATACGGACAATTGTGGTTGAATGATTGGAATCTAGTCAAAGAGATGCTTTGGTGATAAAACTACACATGAAAAAGTTAGAGAGCTAATAGCTTAGAGAGCGGATATTTAACTTTTTTCAATTTTTCTGCTTACTAAAATCCTCAACATACATACATGCTGTCATTTGGTGGAGCAATAAAAAATTTAGACACCAGCAGTTTTCTTTTTTGTGTCTGTGGGATAATTGTGTTGCACTTGTACTACTCTTTTATGAACTAGACAGATTTTAACTCCTACTTAATGCTCCTACCTTGGTGAAACCTTAATTAGCAAAAGCGGGTATGTGTGTGGGTGCAAGCAAGTGGGTCTCTATGTTTTTTCTTTTTATTTTTTTCTTTTTAAATAAGGAAGAAGGTGTGAGGATGAATTTCCAGGAAGATTACAAAGTGAATGTGGCATCCTAAGGGGAATTTTCCTGCTATTATGGGAGACCCTGCATTTACACCCTCTTGAGACAAGTGGAGTCCATGTCGGTTAGGCCTGCAGGTTGCTGAGGGTGTGGAATTTGGTATATTGGAGATGGGTGCATCAAGGGTATTTGGTGATAATATAAAATTGTTCTCTAGAAGCTTCCGCAAAAAGGTATGCTGTTCGCCTTTCTCTTAAACCCTCATTTCTATTTCAAATGATAATTCAGGGTTAGGGTTTTTGTTTATCTGGGATCTCATCTTGGGATCCCCCTTTCTGCTAATATCTTCATTCAATTTCCTCCTTTTTCTGCCTTTGCAGAACTTGCAGCCTTTCATTCTGTCGGTGCTTGGTACGATTCTTTTTTCATTGTTACTGGTTTTACAACCAGTTCTTTCAATCTTCTTTTCATTTCTCCATTACTGTTTTTGGGAAAATATGCACCCTTTTTTCCTTTTATGTTTGAATTCTATTTATGTTTGTCACTAACTACTTGTCTTCAACTTTAATTCTTGCCACCCAGATATTGTGTAAAATGCGAACCTTAATCGTTTATCGCAAGCCATTTGGTTGTCATCTTTTAATCTCCATGCAAAAGTTTCAGATGTCTTGTTCCGACATTGAAAATCATTGCCAATTTTTGCCTTTGTTATTTTGATCTTCGGTTAGTGTAGGTTGTAAAGAATCTAAAGAGATTAATTACAGGGGTTGATTGTTGTTCTTGATTCACTTTTATTTCCTAATTACAGGTCTAACCACTAGATAATTTACTTTGTTTTATAAGTGTAACTACTCTTATTGCCTTATAGGTCTGTGAGGAGATTGACCTGTTCTTCTAGTTCGGGGTAAAAAGGATTGTATGTTATTTTTTACACTTTCTTTATGTTGAATATTAGGTAAATCATGACATTTTCAGACGACGAGGAAACTGTACCGGAGTTTGTCACAAATTACTATTTTTTGGATGATGATGAGTCCGCAATCTCGTTCACAGACTTGCCTATCCAGTTTGATAGTGCAGAAGAAATGAATGCCACTAATAGGAAAGCTTTTCTGAGCGGAGTCACTGAAGGAGGCCCACTGAAAGTTTATATACAGGTTATTGCCTGGAGATTAGATATAGGAGATGATCGGCCCAAACTCATGGCGCTTTCTAAAGAAGAGAAATGGATAAATCTTCTCAAACCTAGGAAGAGCTATGGGGAAATGATCAGAACAATATTGATCATCTTCCAGTTTCTTCATTTTCTGAAGAAAAAGCCACGAAAATCTGTGAAGAGCCTTCGAGCTCATCTATGTGAAGTTTTTGGGTGCGCTGTTACTCTGTTTTCACTTTTTGTTTTTTTTCTGAGTTTTGCAATTGCTGTTCAGATCTCCGAGATCTTGAAAGTTGCTCTTACCATGCAGGACATTTGCGTTCAAGCATTTTAAGAAAGACTTTAGGGAATATATTTCCCTTATTAAGCTGTTCATTGTGAGAGATGACACACTAGCAAAAGCTCCGGTATGAAAAGCATTATTGATTGTAAATATTTCCATAAGATTATTTATGTTGCAATTACGTTCTTCTAGATTTGTTAAAAATATGCTTATGCAGTAATCTTATATCTATGAAAGGTAATAACTAAAATGGTAACCATACACTAGTGGCATCCTTTTTGGATCCCTAGGAATGTTTGTGGATGATAGATTTAGAACTGTTCAGTTAGACTTTTTATTGTTATCCTAAAACTTCAGCTCTGGTGAACCTGCACTTGTTGGTGCAGCTGTGAATACGTTTGATCCAAATCTCTAAATGCCTCTCTATGTTGTAGATCTAAGTATTGATAAATAGAAAATAAGATACTAGTCTAACCATGATTTGATCAAACATCTGAAGAAGAATCTTATCTATTAATTTATTTTCTATAAGGAATACTCCAGGAATAAAATTGACTTCTAAGGATTCTCCACCGATCAGATGAAAAGCATTAGATATACATGGATCCTGCATTAGTTTGGAAAGAGCTTTCCTTTATACTCCAACAGCAAATAAGATTTATGAAGGGCCCTGATCCTTACATCTAAATCAACTTATATCATGTAGAATATGTTTCATATAAATCTATTATCTGCATGACTTTAACTATAAGCTATCTCTTTTTTTCCGATTTAAGAAGAGTTTCTTGTTTCAATTAAATGGAAATACAACTAAATCAGTTATTATAATAAGATAAAGTAAGATGTGCCCGTGAACTCATATCTATGTTGAAGTTTAGCATAAAACAAAATTTGACGTTAGATCCTATTTTCTTCTAATAGGCGCAATTTTGATTGTTCTTATTGATGTGATGTTTCTGTTGGATTGTGTGATTGTAATTTTTTTATGGTTGTAGGATGGCATTTCTGTTTTTTCCTTTTTTGTTAGTGTTAGGATGTCATATCTTGATGACGTGGTCTTCTATGCTCTAAACATAATTTATAGTTTGTTTGAAATGAAGTATTTATGCAGATTTTTTGGTTGATTGTTCGACTGAGCAAAGCTAACATTGCTTTGACCTATTATAGATGAAAGCAGACTTGTTTCGATGCATGACTTGAATGAAACTATTTGAGTTTTGCATTGCAATGTCCTATTTGTTTATCTCTCAGGAAGGTTTGTGGTGTATCTACCTGGACTGACTTTTTAAGATCTATTGCTCAGTCATGGTTGAATCTAATATTCAATTAGGGCCTGCTTGGATGCCCCAATAAGCTGTCAACCATATATACCATATATGGTCGATATTAGGAAGACGTTAGTAGGGAGTTGGCGTGGGAGAGCGAGATTTTTCCCCAACGGGGGGCTTTGGTTCCTAAAATCAATTTTTAGATGAAATCGATTGTCTTTATTTTTTGTGTTTATCTCATCTGCAAACTTTAGATTGCTTTCCGCACTACCACTGCAGCCTCTTTATCCGAAAAGTTTGGTTGGATGGGGTCTTATATGGGATAGCTTGTTTAGGCATCCAAACAAGCCCTTAGTCTTATACTTATCTTCATTTAGGGATTGCATATCCCATTATTATTTAGTTTACTTCCATAGTTGGACTAGTGATTTCTTATAATCCATGTTGGTTTAGACTTGCAATCTCCTCGTCTTCATATGACCTTAATTTATGATTTCAAGGGTCGCCCATGAGTGGATTACCATAACCCAAAATTTGAACTTGATTGAATCTTGAAGTATGTCCTACATAATCTATCACAATATTACTAAAATTTAAGTTCTTTGAAACCATATGATCCAATAATATGTAACTAACTATATGTTACAAAGTAACACATTTAAGAACAATATCTACTTTACAACTTAAACATATTTTCTAATTTATACCTTTAATCGTATAATTTAATGTGGAAACTGTGTTCATTGTGTCGCTTTGCTAGTCACTAGATCCAAAAGGCAACTTCAAGCAACAAAGGCCCCTCCTTCAAAAGGCCCATTAGACTCACTCGCCTCTTCCTCAGAAAAACATATGACTTAAACCATAAAACAAATCAAATTATCACTATAAATCAATTGTAGGTTAACTGAAATAAAGTGAAACCAAAAGCTTCAATAAAAAGTTAAAAACACAATTGTAGTTAAACAATTAGTAAAAGCTCCAAAGAGAATATATACCGAGGTATGCCGTACTGGCCCGTACGAACCAGTTCGGGCTGAGACCGGTACCAGATCAGCGTGGAATTTAGTATCGGAAGCTTTTCATTGAAAAACTGGCCAGTAAGACTACCATACCGGTATGAAACCGGTACGGAGCTGGTACGGGACCGCCACCGGTACGCCGATTGGTACCGGTACGGCGGACCTTGACGTATACTATTTCAAAATTGGCATTTAAAAGATTCTAATAGATACATGATTTATCAGAGGAGATATACTTGTTGAAAATAACATTTCAAAAATTCATAATTCTAGAGTTTGCAAATAAAGCTTGAATAATTTTAAATCTATCTCTAGGCTAAACCAATACCGATATGCATACCGATCAGCCACTAGTTCGGTATGGTACTAGTTTAGTATGGCATCGGTTCACTGCTGTATCAACACATGGTATGGGCTGGCATGCTGGTTCCGAACTAGCATGCCATTTTTTTTCATTTTTTGAACATTTAATGAAATGTAATCTTTTTTTGGTTTTTTGAATGATTTTAACTCTAATTCGATGATTCTTGATGTCTTTTGATGTTTTTATTAGGATGAAAATCCTAATTTGATGTTTTTATCACCCGGAGGACCTTAAATGATGCTTCTTGATCCTAAATAGACCATAATTATATAATAAAATGCATGATTATTGCTTCTAACTTTTACATGAGTGGAGTTATGCTTCTGACCCAAAAGTGACCATAGGTCTTCGAGTAGGTAGTTAACTAGCGGTAAGCAAATTCACGGTAGTATAAAAGCAAACAATGACAGTCTTTAAAGCATTAGGCCGAAACAAAAATGAAAAAGAAAAAACTCAGTGATCCTGGCTTCTCATGCCAGGAGAATCAATGTACATCTAAAATCAATCATTGAAATACAAAACATATATGCACCAGAAAAAATACAAAACATACAGGGATACAATTAATTAAATGTATTTAAAGTGCAACATACATACTAACATCTAAAATCTGGTGGAGTATCGATATCTCTTGTAGTCCTGTACGCTTAGCGCATAAGATATGTGTTCTGGGTCATAATTGGTTTCGGATCTCTTACTGAAGCTCTGACTTTGAAAAGCATCCTCTATCTGATAATATGGATGTGAAGGGACTCATCCGAATATGCCAGTTGTTAAGATGCTTCAGGTTGCGTAGGATAGTAGCTATTGGAAGATGACGCCTCAAATGCACTATATCCATATTCATACGGGTCATAGACTGGCTGTGGATGCAAGTAATAAAATTCAATATAAACTCGAAACCGAATGCGCCTATGGATCCTACAACACGTGCAAGTTGCAGCTGCATCGTTTCCTCCCGAACGACCTTGCGAATTCCGTTTTCTGTATGCAATCGTATTCTCGCAACTTTACTAGCTCGTGCACCATGATCAATGATTGTAGAACTATTATCGCTGCTTTTCTTAGTCTAAGTTTGAGTGAACCGACTCTTCCATTTTCCATCAGGGCTGCAATTGTTTTTTTCTTTTTTTTTTCAAGTTGTGCTGAGCACATGGTATGCTGAACCGACCCGTATCGGCCGATTCAGCCGTACCAGACCAGTCTGGTACAGTGGTGGAAAATAGTTTCGGTTTCTATAGGACCGGAATCGAGCGGTACAGAGGGCGTACCGGTGCGAATCAGACCGGTTCGCACCGATACAAGCCGAATCGAGCTGGTTCCATTTGGTTCGGCCAGGACTCGGTGCCGGTCAGCTATTAAATGCCACTGTAGCTACTACAGTGCAGCTACAATATCATTATAGTGTAACTACAGTGCAGCTACATATCATTATCGTGGCATTTAATGCCACTGTAACAGCTACAGTGTAGCTAAATGCAGCTACAGTGTAGATATAGTATTATTATAGTGGCATTTAATGCCACTATAGCTGTGCTGTGGCATTTTTGCGCATGCTCGTGCTTGCCGCAGCCCAAAAAAAACAGTGTCGTAGTCGAAACCCAGCCGAACCGGTTCGGTACCGATACAGTACGGCCCAAACCGGTACCGAACCAGTCCGGATCGCCATTGGCGTACCGGTTCGGCGTACTTTGGTTGAGCAACTGTCTACTTTTTTTTCATGCCTTTTTTTGCTTGGTTATGTTGGAAAGATGGATGTCGCCCTTCTGATAAAGTCGACCGAATAGTATGGTGTCTTCGTCTTAGCATCTCTTGGTTATATCTTTAGAAGAATATCTCGAAGATGGAGTCATGTGATGATCGACTCCCCATTGATTCCTGTGGTTGTGGTTGATCGGTTGGACGCATGCGTGGAATGTTACATTCTGCCCATCCATCCTAGCCTCACTGGCTATGAAACTGGTCGGTTATGGAGGCGATCCTAGTTTATCGAGCTCTGGCTTCTATTGCTGGCCATCCGATCATGGGATCATCCTCATCCTGAACAAAATCATTGTGGATCGGATCTGTGTGCTTCAACTCCATTTCCTTCTGAATGCACTTTAGCCTCAACCTCATATTATAGTGGATATATATGAGGTTGTTGAGATGCCTCTATGTCAAATGGTTTCTCTGCTTGCTGTGGACGAGAGTGAAGATAGATTAGTTGCGCTCACAACTACTCGAGTAGATCGTCTGAAAAAGAATCCAGATGGCTAGCCTTTAATCGTTGAAATCTGCTAGTTTTGAAAAAAATGAGAAAAGGTGTGGGAAGGCTTAAGAAGCCTTCTTAGTCTCTTTCAATTACAGAAGGGTGGGGGGGGGACCAAACTAGCCTGAGCGATTTTCCGAAATTAAGAGGCGAACCATCTCGGTTTCGCCTTGGTTTGGTTTGGTACACCTTGAACCAGGCGGTTCAAGGCAGTTCAACATAGCATTTCTCAATTCCATATTTTCAATTAAGATTAGGTAAGTTTCAACACAAATTTGAGATTGAATTCTATCAAGTCAAAATTTCAGAGATCGTAGACTTTAGAAACAATAGTAACCCTTTGGAACTTCAAAGTGACATAATCTTGATTGACTATAGGTCTCAGGGAAGCAAATGGAATTTATAAGGACATCTAAACATGGAAGTGATTAGGAGATTCAAAATCAGAAAACAAATCTGAAACCTTAATTTCTAAATGGATGGAAGAGTCACAAGGCAATCCAGAGTTTCTGGAAAAGACTTCATGATTTAAAGTATCAAAACAGAAAAACTTGAGATTGATTTCGAAATATAATAAATAATATTTAAGCTCAAGGTGCATGTGGAAGTCTTAAGAAAATTCTTAATTTTGGAAAGAACCATGCCCTTTGGAATTTCATAACCGTGCATGAGCTCAAAATTGGTCATGAGATTCAATGTAAACTCTAGTCAAGTAAAAACTGAAATCCAAAGCCATGGAGAAAGTTACTTGCCTTAGAAATCAACAAGATTCTTCTCGAGGTTCTTTCCTTCTCATTCCTTTCCTCTTGTGAAAGCACATCCATTCTTTTTCCCTTCCCCTCCTCATCTCCTATTTATAAGTTGGAAGGGCAATTTAGAAGGTTGGGCCCACTGGGGGGTTCTAGGTTTAGGATGGTTCAAGCATGTGGGGTCCAGTAGGTTGGTTGGGTGGGGGACACTCTGCAGGCTGATTGGACAGATAGGCAGCAGACTTATTTACATGTAATATCATTCAAGTAAATTTAATTAAAACATCATGTAAATAAGGAGGGACTCCCTATTTGAATTCAATAAAAAAATTGAAAAATTCAATTTTTCAAGAATAAAAGTTGACCCCAATTTTTGGCTCCAAGTCAAAATTGCATGTTTTCAATAAGATGATATTTCTCAAACCTTAAAGTTTCATAAATTCTTTTATACCTAAACATTTCTAATACTCAAGAGTCAAGAGTCACGTTAGAGATGTCTTATAAATTGGTCTTTAAAGCATGTCTTCTAGAAAGGGTGCTTGAATGAACTTAGCTCATTCCACAGATTGGTTCACTTTCAAGGTTACGCACACATATTGATGTGTATATTTATTTTTAGCTACTGTCGCATAGACGGTGCTTACTGGAATCTATTATGCCGAGCGAGTACCGAGGTGAGCTGTTTGATATTTAGCAGTGTCACCAGCACAGATAGACATGGCTGGATACTACTTTGTACTGAACATAAAGGACTCTCATGTCTTTTTTTTATTATTATTTTCCCATTTTTTTTGGTTTTGGCATGTGCTCTTGCATCTCTGCAGCCATTGCTTACATTGGAAGTCATTGTTCTTAACTTATGCCATTTGACAGCTGGAAATCACATACTTTGTCCAGTATATTGTAACTACGTTTTTTTCATTAGACATAATTTTCACGACAGTTTTACTTGAACAGTTGTTGCTGGAGTTTCTTAATGACGTTGGAGCAGATTTGTGTGATTCAGTTTGTGCTATTTGTGATGATGGTGGGAAACTCTTATGGTATGTTGTTTTATTTTTTGATTATATTTTCATAAGAAAGGATTTTTATGATTTGATTATATTGACAAGATCATCTAAACTTGCTATATGTGTACAGTTACATGTAGATATAAAAATATGTGCCAGCAGCCAACATATGATGTTTAAAAGACATATAACTCTTCTATATCTTCCTGCTATATATTATATGCTTAGTTTTGTCGGCAAGCATAAATTCAACTTTTTTTATTAAGTTTCGTCTTATTAATAAGAGAAGATAGAATATTCACCTTTTTTGCACTGATCAGCAAATTAAATAATCCTATGGGAAATTAAACGTACTCACTACGATCTGCAAAGATTTAATATAGCTCATTCCCCGATGAGCAACTTCAGCCTATGATAGAACTCCTTTCTGCATTTCGTTTATAAATTGCCTTCTATTCAGCATTCTTGTTATTGTCTTTTCTTTTTTTGAAAAGCCTTTTTTTATCCATATTTTATGTAGTGTCTCCAAGTGCTTGATCTGATGCATTCTCTATCCAAGTTGTGTTGTTAAACATATCTAGGGCATGCTTGCATCAAAAATTCACTTTATTTAAGAAATAATGTGCTAAGAAGGCTACATGATTAATAGTAGTTTGAAATTACTCAAGTTCCATACATAGCAAGCAAAGATAATATAAAGGGTTCTTTTTGTTATTGTTTTCAACTTGGCAGAGAGCATAAACCTTTGTCTATATTTTAATTTAGGGCAGAAGAGGATTACTTTTGGTTGTCATATCAATGTCTGTATAACTATCCTTAATGAGGTAATGTGTGTATACATATTTTGTTTGACACTAGTGCTTGTTTTCACTTTCTTTCATATGTTTTGAACTTTCGTAGGTTGAGTGTTTTAGGACTGTTTCCTTGCCAGAAAGTTAGAGAATTTTTGTGAAGATGGTTATTCAAGAGGGGGAAATTTACAATATTAGAGAAATATCTTTTTTACATGTGAATCTTTCATTTTTCAATGTATGTTGTGGTTCTTTGAACTGTAAGGCCCATCCAAACAGCTTTGTGCAATCCATTGAATTGATGGTTGACCCCGTCTATTTGCATCTCTTTCTAAAAGGTAGTTGTTATCACACTCTTCTAGCTTGGTCTGTCAAGCATTTTTATCTAATAAATGCATCCCTAAAGGTTCGCCGTACCGGTACCGAACCCCGTACCGGTGCCGCACTAGCATAGCGTACCGAGTGTCGGTACGGTACGGCACATGATACGCTAGGCGTACCGACACTGGCATACCGATACCGGTACCCATCAGTACTAGTACGGTACGTCCGATACCGACCGGTACAACACACCTGGCGGGATTCCTTTGCCCAGTTGGTTTTGGACCCTTCCAGGATTGCCCTTTTGTATTTATTATTGGTGAGTGTTTTATGAACTTAAAAATCTCCCAAGTTAACATTTGCATGTTCTGATGAGATGGATTATTAGTACTCCTCTCTGGTTCAGATGCATCTCTCTTACACCTTATTTGATGCCTTGGAGTGGCCATCTACCCCTCATTGCTGAAATCATCCAAATCAGTACTGACTTAGATTGGTAATCCTACTCTTTGATACCCAGACTTGACAATATAACCTGATATACCCATATCAACATGGCAAGTGTACAGATATGAGATTGGAATACGAGAGGTGACAAACATCCTTGAACACAGTTCTTGAAGAAACAAGAAGATATGGAGAACTGGAAAGAAGCGGTGGTGGAGCTTGCAAAGAAACTAGAAAGCAAGAAAGGAACAGAGAAACGTGGTTTTAGTCTGCATACCTAGGATGAGTTGGACCATGGGGGGCTGCACAAGGCCAATGAGGTCGATGGTGGGAGACATTGCACAGGTGGTGGACAACATTGGACAACTACGCATGAGTGGTCTGTGGAGTCTGTTTTGGTGAAGAAATATGTTGGAGATGCAGACCAGGGTAGGTATGGCATTGAGAGTAAGGGGAGATTTTACGGTTAGGCAGTCTTTTTATTTGGCTGCCACACTTTAGATCATTTGATGGATAGATGGGATTCCATTAAATATCATTTAAATCTTGATGAGAACTTGCAGTCCTTGGATTGCTTGCTGCTTACTATTAAGGGCCTATTGGAAAATAAATTCATTACAGGTTCCTTGTTTTGTTGACCATTTAATTTTCAGTCACCTTTGCACAAAACAACAGAGGTGATATATATGCATAGAACAAAAACAAGTGTGGCTATATCAAAAATAACTATGTATACCGGAAGGGACAAGTGTGTACTAGCGATATTACAAAATAAAAAGTGATAAAATCATGGTCAAGTTTTAATCATCAAAATACATTATAATCAAACTGTCCATATACCTGCACAGCTGCACCCAATTTTGAATCCTTTTTATCTGGGCCCCTATATCCTAAAAATTGAGGACTAGATTGATTCGACTCCTAAATACAATACTCAGACCCGACACCCAACATCTGGATCCCTCTAGCATAGATCCTGCCAATCTATGTTTTGCTGATAACTTCTTGCTTTCAAGATTCTCTCATCTTATAAAATGCAAGAATAATTACGTTATCATCGAGGTTGATTAGTAGGCGCCTCACAATATTATGGTTTATAGTTTGGCCTCATTGCTTTAGTTATAACTTAGGCTTTGCTTTCATTGCTTTCTTCCACTATATTATGATCACAAACCATTAGAACCATGTATAGATATAAGAAGTTGATTATATCATAAACATATGATGCAAAAAATAGCAATTATCACATCATGTAAGCACAAGATTTAATTTGGCGTAAGATTGATTAAAAACCCCATGAATATTATCATCAACAACCCAAACAAATGATTAACTTCATAGAAATTATTACTAGCACTACCTTAGGTTCTGAATTCTAGGAGAGTCGGGGTGGGTGGGGGAGAACGTATGGTATTTATTTCAGGCTGGTTCAGATTCAGATTCTGTCTAATGTTGCTCCAGAAACAATCCGTATTTGAATGTGGTCTGATTTTTTGGACCCAAGTCTAATTTAGATTGCTTAGATTTGACTTGGTAAATTTTCCATTTTCTGGTTGGTTTTAGTTAAAAAAGGTAAGTACAATCCTCTTGTATGAATGTAAAGCTGTGATGACGTGGTTGACTTTAAATTCTCCATGTTTCTCCTTTTCTTTTTGGGAGATGATGATACATGCATATTTAATGCAGTTGTGAAGGGAGGTGCATGAGGTCCTTTCATGCAACTGAAAGTGCCGGAGAAGATTCAGTTTGTAATTCTCTTGGCTACTCTAAGGCTCAAGTTGAGGTATGAACAATGGAGCCTAGCATGGTTGTTTTTTTGTGGTATTTCTAAATGTGTTCTCCTGAGTATTTATTTTTCTGACCGTCGCTGAGTTCTGAGCAGGCAATTCAGATATTTTTGTGTAAGAATTGCCAATATAATCAACACCAGTGCTTTGCCTGCGGGAAATTAGGCTCCTCTGATAAATCAGCTGGTGCTGAGGTAAGGTATTAGTTGGTGGAGATTGTGTCTATCTGTTGTACATACCTTACCTTTCAACGTATTCTTAATCTGGTAATTTTTCTTGCTAATTAGGAAGGCAAATTATTAACAATACTGAATTTGGCAAACTTGTCATCCTGTTTTATGTGTGCCTATCTTGTCAATTGTATGAAATTTTTTGAAAAATGGTGTTATGCTGTTGGCTTCCTTTTTTTGGTCTCTCCACCACTTAGGGGACCCTCTATTGCCCTTGGCGACTTTCTTGCGTAACAATTTATCGAAAAGATAACAATCTAGAACAAAGTCTGATGAAGCGGTCGGACCGGTCCGAACCCGTACCGGCCGGTTCGGACCGGTCCGGCCTGTAACCGGTACGCCGGAGCAGTGAAAACCGGTACGGGCCAGTTCTGTGCCGGAGATGAAAAAGATAAAGAGAAGGAGAGAGAACGCGGGAAAGATAGGGAGGGAGGAGACCTGTGGCCGCCATCGGAGAGCTGCGGAGGGGCGGCGGAGCCCGCGGGGGCGCAGCGGAGGCCGTGGCCCCGTCCCTTGTTTCGAAAGGCGGCCGCAGCCTCGGCCTCCGCAGGTTCCCCTGCCCCCTCGCGGGCTTTGCTTCCCCCCCGGCCTCCGCGCCCCTCCGCGGCTCTCCGATGGCGGCCATAGGTCTCCTCCGGACCCGGTATGGCGAACCTTGATCTAGAGTGTTCATCTATCTTCCACCTTATTCTGCTGTTTTTTTCTGCTACTGATTTTGCTAATTTAGTTTGAAGATGTGTTGAGTTTGTGTTTTAAAATTCTACTTTTGTCAATGAAAATGCTGATTTTTTTTCGCTTGTTGTTTTGTATTTTAGGTATTTTGTTGTGTTTCGGCAACTTGTGGTCATTTCTACCATCCGAAGTGTGTTGCAGAATTACTATGCCCAGATAATAAATCTAAAGCATCGAAGTATCAAAAAAGGATTGCAGCTGGGAAATCATTTACTTGTCCTGTTCATAAATGTGTTGTTTGTAGACAACGGGAAAACAAAGAGGTTAGAGAGTTGCAGTTTGCAATGTGCAGACGATGCCCAAAGTCATATCACAGAAAGTGCTTGCCACGGTACTTTTTATTTTTTTACAAGCTCACTTTTATATGTAATGATTTAGGCAAATAAATCTGACCTTGATGTATTTCCTGTTAACCTCTGCACTAAATAAATCAGAGAGATTGCCTTTGAAGATACAAGAGAAGGTATTGTACAAAGGGCTTGGGATGGTCTTCTTCCTAATTGCATCTTGATATACTGCCTGTATGTTTTATCTTGTAACTTTTTGTTGTTAGCTTCATTTTTATTACATGTGATACTACACAACTGATTTGCTTGCAATAGCATTCACATTGTTTTTTAATTTTTGGGCAGGAACCATACGGTGATGGAAGAGTTAACAACTCCAGCGAGAGACCATGTTATATTTCCTGATGTTGCTGGAAACAAAAAGATCATGGTCATGCAGAAAAAGGAACTAGAGATTTTGGCGAAGAAGACAAGCCAGGTTTCTGATGATTTGCCTAGAGACCAGACTTCTGTAAATGCGAAAAACATGAAAGGAAAACTTTTTGATGCAAAAAAGTGATAACTTAGGTCAATATAAATTGTTTGATTAAAATCAATGGTTGAATAATGTCTTCTGAATTTGGTTGATGTTGCAGATTTTACTAAAATCTTGTTAATATTGATATTATTGATTTTACATATTTAATTAAAATGAGTTTTTGCGGTTGGCATAACACCCTTGGTCAATGTTTTGCCCCTTGAGTGATTGTCCATCATAAAAATTAACAAAACAAAGCTATTTCTTTTTTGGATTTTATGTCATCTCAAGACATCTTTCTTGGCGTAACTTGCCTTCTTCATTTGTTATTAAAATTCATCAATAGGCTGTTCAAAGACTATCATTGAAAAAATTCTCACAATCCGCCAATTTTGCATGCTATTTCTTCTCAAACTAGAACAAAGATATACCAAATTGGTATGACTTTTTCTAAGACCATGCCACATATTAATTGACTCAGAAGATCTTGTATGTATGCATTTCTTCTCAAATATTTATCATTTTATCATTGACATAAGCTTTCTTATTGTGTAGATTGTAAATAAGCTTCAATGCTATGTGCAACATGGTGACATGGTAATCCTTTTTCCTTCTTATTCATATTCATTATTTTCCTACTACATATGAAAAAGATCTTGCTTGGGTGCTCATCTTTTCTAAGTTGCTTCCATGGTTGGTGGAATCGTTCCGAACCGTCCGGTTCGGAGTGTACCAAGCTGTACTAATGGCGGACTAGGATGGTTCCGACAGCCAAAACGGAAAACTGGGATGGAGGGGGAGGAGAAGGAAAGAAAGGAAAATAGAGAGCAGGGGAGGGAGAGGAAGGAAGAGAGAGGAAGGGTGGCGGCTAGCCGGTGGAGGGCCGGGGAGCAATGTGAAAGGGTGGAGGAGGGGCTCCACCTTCGGTTTTTCTGTTTCATTCGAAATAGAGGTCTCAGACGAGACCCTTTTTTATTTTCAAAAATTTTAAGTGAAGTTAGCTCCAGGACCCTTGTTTCGAATGAAACAGGAGAACTGGAAGCAGAGCCCCTCTGCCGAATATCCGCCACCCTCTTTCTCTCCCCCTTCTCTTGCTCTTTCTCTTTTTCTCTCTTTGGTTCTCCCTCCTCCTACCTCCTCTACTGTGTCAGTATGGGCCCGACATGGGGTGTACAACCCGTGCCGCCAGGCAATCGGTCCAAGCTCCGCTTCTGGCACAACAATTTTTGGTTGCTTCCTTCTTTACTACATTTAATAGATTTTATGTATAGGATAGTCTAAGCATTGATATGTATCGTAGTGACTTAAGTTTGGCTACATGATATGCTGAAAGTTGTCATTCATCAACATAAAAAGATACACAATCTGCCAAAAGATTTAGAACTTGCATGCTAAATTATTTATCAATTTTTTAACTTAAAGAAATATTAATCTCAAGACCAGTGTGCTCGTGTTCAGTCCCACAACAGTTGCGAGTTCGAGAGTGACCTATTCTTTCCATTGAATTTGTAATAGATTGATTTATGAAGTGTTTTATTGTACAAGTTCCAATTAGTTTTCAATTAGTACTCAAATGATGCATCGAACTATTAAGTTTGCTACTTACTGTTTTCAATCAATTTATTCTAATGCTTTTTGTCTTTATCCAGATAGTTGACCTCTGCTGTGATGCTAATGCTTTCAGTCAATTGATGAAAGAAAAACTTGATGCATCTGGGAAGATATGCCATTTTCAAAGTTGTGATATTATTCAGCCAAAGGTAACTCCATCGTATGTCAATAGTATTTTCTCAATATTCAATTCTCAACCTCGGTACTAATTTCATGCTATCTTTTTAGGATTTCTTCTTATAATTAAAGATAACACCTTACCCTCATCCTTACTGTCCGATCCTCGATTCCTAATGCATTATGCTAATAATCTTGTGTCTTAAAATTTTAACAACTGCATTTTGTGTGTTTTTGGATAGGGTCTGCTGAACCAGGCCGAACCGCCCGGTTCAGGTAGTACCGAGCTGATCCGGTGCGAAATCGGGTTAGTTCGGCAATGCTATTCGGTTTTAGCCAGAACCACTATTGGACCGTCCGGAACCGGTCCTTTACCGGCCGAAATCGGTCGATTCGGTGCCGACTCGGTGTAAACCTGCTGGTTCGCATTGAGTCAACTCGATTTCGATTTGAGTTGGGTATGGCATTATCGCCACTGCCACCTGATGCCTAAAGCATTGGGAAGGCCCGAGAAGGCCTTCCCAATGCAATTTGAAGGTGGCTCCGCCACTTTTTCTTTCCAAAAAAATCATAAACAACACCGATTTAGGCTATTAAAAGAAAGATTCGAGGTTAAATAAGGTTTGCTTTCTCTCTCCTATCTTCTTTTCTCTTTTTTTAGGGGGGCTTAAAAAAAGCTCAAAAATTGCAAAATGAGGGAGTTCGTGCCAAAATTTTCGATAAGATGCATCATTTAGGTTAAACCGGGATCAAATAAATATCAAATTAGACTTAAATTCATTGAAAAAGTTCAAAAAGAGTGATTACCAATTTAAATTTTTTGAGAACTCAAAAAAAATTGAGTGTGCCGGTCCGTGAACCAACAGACCCTACCAGTTCGATACGGCAACGAACTGGTACCGAACCGTATCGGGCACCGACTGGTACAGATCTCGGTATCGGTTCGGCAGACCTTGATTTTGGATATAAATGTAGGTGGTGTTTTATGCAACCTGTGGCGCCAAATAACCATTTTACACTTAAGAGTCTATTTCTATCTTTTTTTTGTTAAACTATTATGTTAATAATATTTTAAAGACCAAGAAGATGCCTAATGGATGGAGGAAGAACACTATAGTATTGATTTATAAGAATAAAGGTGATTCAAAATTGTTCTATCTTGGTATCAAAATCATGAGCCATACTATTAAGCACTGATTAAGGTTTGACAAAAAAATATTAGTGAACCAATTTGGTTTTATACCAAGCAGGTCGACTATGGAAGCAATTTTTTTTTCCTTTGAAGGTTAATGGAGAAATATAGAAAAATACACAAGATCTTCATATATTTATTTTTTTTTAGAAAAAAAGCATATGATAGTCTTAGAGAAATCTTATGATAGGTGTTAGAAATAAAAAGAGTTTCCTTTGGATATATTAATATAATTAGGGTTATATACAATGGAGCAAGTTACTAATGTAAGAATTATTGGTGATAATGCTAGGGAGTTTCCAATCATAATAGGTTTACACCAAGGATTTGCTCCGAGTCCTTACTTTTTTGCACTAGTATGAATGAGCTTATTAGGCATATTCAGGAAGATATTCCTTAGTGCATGCTATTTGCAGTTAATAGTCTTAATGGGTGAAATTAATTTTGGAGTCATGGTACTCCTTATAGGTCCGTACCAACGCATACTAAGCATATCGTACTGTATTGGTATCAAAACCGGTGTATGGTACGAGGAGCACACCAAGTATCAGTATGCCGAATCAATCTCATATCGTGCGTACTAACACTATACCAAGATAGTACCTATATAGGGTTCGGCAGCAAGATTGCGAATCTTAGTTGGAGTTGATCGTAAATTGAAATTATGGAGTGCGTTAAAATCTAAGGATTTTAGATTAAGTAGGACCAAGATGGAATAAATGGAATGCAAGTTTAATAAAATTAGAAATAAATATGAAAATGGAGTGAAAATTGTGGATCGCAAAGTTTCTAGGAGTGATTATTTTTAGTTTTAGGATCAATTATTTATAAAGAGGGAGAGATTGAAGAGGATATTATCCAAAGTTTGTTGTTTCCATGTCGGATCTCGTAGTACTATGCAGGTATAGTGTCGGTATGCCTACTATGGAGATTGGTTCGGTGTATTGAGACTTGATACACCTCTTGTATCGAGTCTTAGTTCGGTACTAATACGATACGATATGCTTAGTATTGGATTACACGCACTAACATGGTGAACTTTGATATAATCCATAGATTAAAGCAGGTTCGATAAAATGGAGAGAAGCGCAACTGTGATATTATGTAATCATAGGATTTCTACCAAGTTGAAGTAAACATTTTAGAGGATGTCATACAATGAGCTATGTTTTATGGTACCGAATATTGGGCAGTTAGAGAAGACCATGTGCACAAGATGAGTGTGGCGACAATAAAAATATTGAGGTAGATGTGTGGTAATACAAGAAAAGATAGAATAAGAAATAACGTCAGTCATAAAAAAATAGAGGTGTCACCAATTGAGAACAAATTGAGAGAAGGATGATTTAGATAGTTTGGATCATGGTATGCTGTACCGGTCGGTACCGGATGTACCGTACCCATACCGATGGGTACCGGATGTACCGTACCCATACCGATGGGTACCGGATGTACCGTACCCATACCGATGGGTACCGGTATCGGTACGCCAATGTTGGTACGTCTGGCGTACCGCATACCGTACCGTACCGACACTCGGTACGCCTATACTAGTGCGGCACCGGTACGGGGTTCGGTACCGGTACGGCGAATCTTGGTTTGGAGTTTGGATATTTACAACGTAGACCGAGGGATGCACCAGTAGGAAGGAGTAATTTGATACATGGAAAGAATAAGGGGTAGAAGTAGACTGAAAATCATATAGGATGTAGTAAGAAGGGATTTAATATCACTACATCTTCCGAATGTGTGCTCCTAAACAAAGTGGACTAAAGGAAAAAATTTCGTAAGTCGACCCCAACTAGTTTGGAATTAAGGTTTAGTCGAGTTGAGTATTCCTTGTTAAACTAGCTGTTCGATCAATTAAAAATTGCTAATGACCAATCCGTTGCTGTGGCCTTGATTTCTGTTGATGCCAATTGGAAATGCAAATTGGGCAGGCCTTTGTTGTCATCATAGAATCTTTATAGTTGTAAAAAAGGATGCTTCCTATGCTTTGGATGTTGCTCTAGTGGTCATTTCTATTGTCAGATTAAGTTCAGCTAATTCCAATATTTTATATCTTTAATTTTCATCCGCTTTTCTTTCTTGAAATATAAGTGTGCTGAATCCCTCCTAAGGATCTTTTTATGGATTTTGTAAGATCTTAGGGGTCTTGTCCAAGTTTTTCCATTTTTCTTCGAAACTATATGGTTAATTGGTCACTTAATTCTATTGTTCGAATGCGTCTATCACTCTATTGTCCACTGGATTGCAAGAATTTGGTTTGATTTTTTTATTTATATCAACTAGAGAGTGTATGCTGATTTAACTGAAATTTTCCCTGGCTATGTTGGGCAGTTGTGATCCTCATGATCAAGTAATTGACAAGATTTCATTGATCAGTTCTTCAGAGGCATACCTAAGCTTGCCTGTTGTCTTGCTGCCATCTTGGTTAACCAACATGCTCAGTTTAGAAATTTCTGTCCAAGACACCCTTGCTAGTTGGGCACTGTGTTTGTTAATTTGGAATGCTTTTGGTTTATGTCTTAAACAACTGCTATGTGTACCCCAAAATGTACCCAAGAAGGGTGTTATCCATGTTTTTTGTCTGTTTCACAAGGGTCGGGGTGTCTTGTGGTGGCAAGTTGCCTATTTTGCCCTCATAGATTAAGCACAAAATCTGGTTTTTAGCCATTAGAGATCCCTTTTAACCTCGTTTCTATCCTGCCCATCATGGCTCTGGAAACGTTTATTCACCAATTAATGAGTCTTCATTTGAAGCCAACCATCCAACAGCTTTTGAATTAGTTGCTGCCAGGCTAGCATAAGTTCTTTCTTTGGAGTCTAAATAAAAATCCCAATATCTCTTGTGATGTCTTTGGTTACGGAGGATGGCACCAGCACAGGTACAGATGAAAGATGTGCAAGATGGGATTGATGCTTCTTACAAATCTCAGTTTTCTTGTACATTGCTGTGGAGTCTTATTGTTTTTTAAGTTTGCAATTTGGAACGTTTAATTCACTGCATGCACTTAGTCTGGATGGGCTTGATGGACCTATCTAGAGTGCTCTTAAATTTAGATTAGATTATCTTCCATGGTCGGTCACAGTTCTCCTAATATCTTTAGGAGAAGATAAATTGGTAATTGCAGAGCTGAATTAGCTGTATTCCTCTTATAGTTTCATGAACAGATCCTGCCAAAGGTGGCTTGTTTTATTTATTTTCAACCAAAGACAGCCTGCAGTTTTAGGTGATCCATTCCTCAATATCTATTGCTTTACCACTTTCAAGTTTCAAGTCAACATCCAAAGATATTCCTTCTATATTGCTCTTATTTGATTGTTGTTGTTAAAAAGTGGAGTTTCTTTTTGTTTGGGATCAATGTGAAGTTGTCTCACAAAGATAGGTTTTGTTGAGCTTTAGATGGTACCATAGATAGGACTGCAACTCGGGTGGGTCGGGCCGGTTGATGACAAACTGTAATCCAACCTGCCAGTTGTAACCCAGTCAAACCCAGCATTGGTTTGGGATTTATCCGTCCCAAATCCATATCAAGCTATTTGGGTTTGGTCAGGCTGATGTCAGGTTACGTTAACGAGGACAGCTCAGTTCCAATGAGGATCTCAGATAGGGGAAAGGTTTGGAACAATTATTTGGTTTTATGTTGGGTTGAAATTTTAGCATAAAGGAAAATATCAAGTGCTCCACCCAAATATCTGCTGCATCTGATTTGTCAAGTGTTCTAACATGCCAAACTTGTTCCTTAATGGTACCCAGAGTACAGATTCTACATAATTGCTTTAATGGCAATGAGAAATGAAAAAAATGTTGATTGGGTTTCTGTTGCAAATGAAAATCTCCAAGTGGTTTCAAAGAGTTTGATTTCTCTGTTTTTATTTGAAAACTTGTTGATTCAAATTTTTATATTAGAATCCCTACTATATTTGTGTATGCTAAGTGAAGAAGTCCGGTATTATGAAGATTTTATATATTTTTACATTTTTATTATCATCATTTATGGTAATATAGTGAAATTACTATAGTAATATTTTGATCTGTTTAGCATTGTATATATTGAGATGAATTAGACACCTAGTTGAGTGTGAGAGCCTTCCATAGCTGGTGTGTATTGCATTTCCCATCGGCTGGATTTACCAAAATTCTTTGTGAATGGGGTTCTCTAATGGCAATCTTTTGCGGTGTCTGTGTTGTTCTTTTTCAAAAGAATTGAAGGGAATTCTTGCTTGGATTTATACCTGCAATGGTGTCAATGCATCCTCCAAATAGTACTTGGACAGGACTGGAATAGTCTAGGATTACCTGTTAGGCATACCATGTGGTTAGTTCCACATAGTGAACTAGTTCAACTTATGCTCTGGCCATGAAATGATCTTGTGTCTGGTCAGTTTCTGTGTATATTAGAACCAATTTCAACCTGCTGCTGTATAAGCTTATGAGTTGACAATGTGTTGTTGGCTTACATCATCTTTTCGAATATTGCACTGATGCAATAGCAGAATTAGCTTGTTGAGTGCGATAAGTTAAGGGTTGCATCTTATGTTCTTAGAATCTTGAATTCCTACATGATAAAATTTCTATGATTCAACTGTAAAAAACCTCCAAAACTTTGAACTTGCTATATGTCAATGCCAATTTAATTTTTTATGGCATGAATCTGAAATTTGGTTTTTTGCAGAATTTTTGCAATTTTGAAAAGAGAGACTGGTTGCATGCAAAGCCAGGAGAATTGTCCATAGGATCAAAATTGGTATGATTTTAAAAGCATCTCTCTTTGTTTCATTCTTTCTTTTTTTGTGTGTACATCTACATGTATGCATGCTGGAGGGGTTTTATTTTTTTTAATTCTCCAATCTAATAATTGCTGAGAACAGATCATGGTTCTCAATCCTCCTTCTGGGGTTAAAGCAACTGATGCCAACAAGTTCATTGACAAAGCTCTGACTTTCAAGCCAAAGCTCC
>JAOXJJ010000481.1:7174900-7242003 GCA_025769935.1 Phoenix roebelenii
GGAACCGGACCGGTGCCAGTCGGTACCGGTCCGGTTCGGGCTGAACCGACCGGTACAGGTCGGTTCAGCAGACCTTGCTCAGCATGATATCGATAATATCATCTACGAAAAGCATCAGAGCATACTCAATTCCACACAAATAGTGTAAAACTACAGTTTTGCACCCACTTCATAATACATCCACCATCCTAAGATAAAAATCTTCAACACAACCACAAACACACTTAATTTAGTGTTTCAAAAATGTAATATGTTGTTCCATCATTATTTGAAACCCTATATCATATGTTTCTTTGAAATGTAAAGATCAAATAGAAAGGTCACAATTTATTTTTACAACATCTAAATTATTTATGTGAAGGCACTTCTTAGATTTTATAACCTGAAATTTTCTAGAACTCCACTCCCCTACTCCTAGATCTGCTCTCAGTTCAGCTAGGAATCAAGCTGCTTATCCGAAGCAGAAGATTATCAACTGAGCCGCTATGGGCCTAGGAAAAGTAAGTGATTAAGAAGCAGTTTGGGTTACGGAGTAATCAAATTGGACAATCATATTTCACATCATATTATATGATTAAACATACAAAATACATGGTGGATACAAGACTCTTGTTGTCAATAGTTATAGTTCTTGTTAAAATAATAATAATAATAATAATAATATGCACATTCAAAAGCAAGGTTCGCCATCTCGTACCTGACCTTGTACCAGTACCACTTTATTACAATGTCGGTATGCGATTGGTACGAGATAGTGAAACATACTGGGTGTCAGTATGGTATGAGACTGCATACCAATTCGGTATTGGTATGGTACGATACGTCCGGTACGGTATGATGCCGACCGGTACAGCAAATCTTGTTCAAAAGCATATACACATAGATCATGAAAACCATATCCGCACTTCTACAATGAGCAAAACAAAAGATACATCAAAAATGATTTTTCAAAAAAAAACAAAATGAAAAGAAAAAACAAAACTTGTACTACAAGACTAAAGAATGATCTATAGCAGAATGGAAATAATTTGAGGTGTAGTTACCATGGAAGAGCATTTTTTCTTGAACTAGATTTAGGTCAACCTCAAGCAGTTCATACTATCGGTTTTACAAAGAGTTCATGTCCCTGAATATTATGCCTATGACAGGATTAGTGGGCATCCATGATCAAGAAAAGCAGCATCTCAATAGATACTTAAAAAGGCTAGTTTAGCTAGGCATCAAAATGTCAGATAACGAAAACGAGTGAAATGATTGAACCATGATGTCAGGCTAAATGATCTCCAGCCCTAAGAATTTGTATCGTAGGTCAAAAATACAAGAGGAGGAGGAAGAAGAAGAATATACATTAGATTCACACATCTGCATAGGCCATTCAGCTGAGTCTAATGAAAGCTAAAAAAGGATTCAGCCATGCACAGTTAAATGATATTAAAGGCTACACACAGGTACATATTTATAACCAACCTATCAATAATCTGCAGGCAACACCCTCGAGAACATGTCCTAAGAATGTGTACGATAACTTTAGGCTTCTCTCTTTACATATAACACAAAAGGCTTCATCTCCAACATGTTCACTGGATTCTGAAGCCATTTCCACAGTTTCTCGAGCCCAAATAATTAGATCGTAAAACAAAAATCAAAGCAACAACAAGGAGTAGGATTTTTGTTTTCTTTCACTGCTACTCATCATCCTCTGACATGCATTGCATGTCCCCACTAGATTAAATAAAGAGTGCTTCATTTGATTCATACATCTACACGAGGCACTCAATAAGGTCCCACAAGAAGTGATATACAATAAGAAACGACTTCACATATGCACACTTTACATGATTTGAAGACAGAGGATAAGAATATACTGTAAACGATGCAAACATATAATGTAATATATGTATACAAATTTGGACACATAATACACACATCTCAATAATCACATGCCTTCAACACTAATAAGTGCAGTACATGATGCAGAAAAAAAAGGTGAAAATAAGATTGAAATATTACAAATTAGAGACTTAAAAGTTAAAATGCATCAAATTTTACAAGCTTCAAAATTTCTTGTTTCAAGCCTAGAAACTCTGCTCAATAAACACCAAATTGGTCATAGATTAAAATGAAGAAACTGCTGACCTGACGATCCTGAGAGGCATTGGCGTCACTGCTATGCTGTGCCCAACCATCAATAATAAGCCGATAAGCTTCATCACGTGACAAAAAAGATCCAAAGAAGTGCTGCCAGTTCAAAAATCAATAAAAAAGGTTCCTAAAGCAAATCTGTAAGTCAAACTAAAGAATGCATACATAAATTAATAACAAAGCAGCTCCTAAAACCTACAGATTTTATAGCTAGTGAATTGTTATTAACCTTGAAAAAAAAAATTCAGACTATAGCATATTACAAATAGTCTCAAATAAATAAAGCCATTTATGCATCAGCTAATACAGCCCAATTTTTCTTACCTTTTTCCCTCCTGCAACAATTTCTATAGCATTAGGAAAGATTGCAGCAGTCTTTGCTTTACGAACACACGTGACTTCATGAAAAGGAATTGTTTTCTGCATAATCAAATTGCAATCAGTTCAACCCATTATTACAGACTAAGGGCAGACTACCTAACAACAAGAAAGATTAGAAGCCAACACTATTTTATGATACCAAAACATGGAACCACATTGTTTTCCCGAAATTCCAACAAGTTTTACAGGACATAAAACATATAAAATAAAAGATACAGAAGATCGACCAACAAGAGCTAGAAAGACAAACACTACAAGGCTACTCAAACAGAAGTGGGCTGGAAATTAAGGGTGATGGAGGGATATAATGCATTCATATCATAAGATGAGTTTGTCAGGGCTCTATATCCACATATGATCCATTATTCTCCATCATTCATTCTATAGGAACCAATTGATGCAGTTTTAAAACCAAGTTCATTGATGCAGGATAAGTGTTCCAAAGATCATAACTATCAAAAACCAAAATATGATTTCAAAGTTAAGAACCAAGTTAATCTGCAATTACTAAAGCAGTTTTAAAAACTTCACCATGTGTCACCAAAGATCATTGATGCAGGATAAGTGCTCCAAATATCATAACTATCAAAAACCAAAATATAATTTTAAAGTTAAAATTTGCTCATGTCTTTGCAGAGATGTGCAGACAGATGCTTTGGAACAAAGAAGCAACATAAAATTAGTGAGGGCAGGTAGGCAGTATAACCAATAACTTAGTAGTGAAACTTTCAGGCCTTTGTGGAGTTCAATTTCAGTCCGGATAAAATTTCCAAATCCAAAAATAATTAAATTAGGTTGATCTTTGTCCCAAGTCCTCAAGACATGTCATATTTCCTTGATCTTTTATTATAAACCTAATATTAAGAGAAAATCTTCTCTTGGTTCCAGCTGCAAAAATATTAAAGAGTAAGGGCAGAGAACAGATGCAATTCAGTGATCAAGAAAAAAAATTTCTATGCTAACTTCTCTAGTGCATGCAACCAGAGGCATGTAGATAATCACAGGCATTTCATAATTTTAGGATGCGATGAGTGCAAGGTTCCCTGCATCCTCTGGTCAATACGATTTACTTTGTAAATAAATTGGCACCAGAATAATACAAACAATTGCCTTGTAAGTTGTAACACCAACTGGGTGGAAACAGTGTTAGAATTCTCTATTACAAATAAGGAAGTCATGAACAATTACCTTTATAAAAACCATTTTCAAATTGTAACGATAGAAACTTTACTATAGCAACTTCAGAACGAGTGGAGTGAATAGATAAAGTGGATCTGAATTAAATTAGAGATGAAGAAGTGAATTTGCACTAAATTAGAGATGAACAAGTGGATCTAAAGCAAGGTTTTCCAAACTTGAGATGAACTATAGCAAAAGAGAGGTAATATAGCAGCAATGGTATGAAAACTGAAATGACCCATCAAGAGGCTATGAGCACAGAAAAGCACTGAAACAACTTATAAGCACAAGCGGCATAGCTGCAAGCTCCGTGACACGCTAGTTTTCGGGTGAAATGAGATGTTCCCAAGAGAAACTGGGTGACCAGCATCAGTATTTAGAAAAGCAATGAGAGAAATAAAAAGCAACAAAATAGAAGCTACAATTCATCTAGCCTCTTGACGAGGCTTCAGACAAGGCAAATTACCAATGAACCTACAAACGGCGATGTTAGTGTAACAGGATCAGCTGTTGATCATCACAGAAAAGATATGGAAGAGAGAAAAGAGCAGCAGCAGATAAATATGAAAAAAGATAAAGAAGAATAGAAAAAGAAAAGAAAAGAAGAGGCAGAATCAAAGAGGTGGACAGAGAGAAGGATGTGTCGCACAGCATCAAACAGAGATCCGTGCAACACTACTTATTCATAAAAGGGGACCAGCCACTTAATTAGGAAGGGTGAGCCAAAATAGCCCTAATTAGATGTTGGTTTACATAGAAACCCTAACAGGTCAACCTAGGCTCGATTCGGGCTTAACTAATAACCACTAGATAGAAAACTATGCTGAACCATATCAGCACTGATCTGAACCGTATTATCCCTGTTTTCATCAATATTCATCAACACACACCCCTCAAGCTGGAGCATGAATGTCCATAATGCCAAGCCCGTCAATTATATTCTTCGACTGATCTCATCTGATAGATTTGGTTAAAACATCAGCCAACTGAGAATCTTTTCTGACATAGGGTGTACAAAGTTCCTTGGTGACCACTTTTTCTTGAACAAAGCGTAGATCAACCTCTATATGCTAGGTCGTCTCATGAAATACAGAATTACCGGCAATATGAATGGCTGTTTGTTTATCGCATAGTACCTACTTATAATTGCATTAAAGTTCTCTAACAATTTCAACCTAATGAATAAAACAAAAAATATACAAAGTTTTTGTTTAACTCCGAAGTTAAAAAAAAGGAAGCTTAAAGACAAATTTGTTGCAATTAAAATGGGTAACACCTTTAACTTTAAGCTTTATCATACGTATTTAGAATAAAATTCAACATGAGACAATCCATTAGCATTAGTAATAAAACAATCAAGCAACTGGCAGATATGCAAAAGATATGACATATAGCCAAAGCCATAGGAATACACAGATATCTTTTCCAAACTTAAAAAATCAGTACATACCTTTGTCTCAAATCCAAAAATGTTGGAATAGAAGCAGATATGACGAATAAACAAATACATGTGTCCCTGCCAAAAAAAACAAAATGAAATAAAGGGCATAAAAATGTAAAATAACCTAGCCAGCAAGGATAACATGAAAGGAATATTGACCATGTGCAGTATGCTCAGGGATAGTCACAAGCCTTATCCCATGCTTTGCATTAAGAAGCTAAATATAAAGGTGATAACGAAAAATAGATGACAACCAACTTAGGACATGCCATCCACCAAGTCAAAAACAATTCCAAAAGTATACTTGTCAAGAAAAATAAGTACCTGAAGAAGAATATTTTCTTGGAGAGCGCAGTTAAAATCCTGAACAAGGACCTATAGGAATTATTAATAATTAGGATTTTAATATATGAACTATTTATAAAAGCAAAAGCAGCATCAAGCTTAAAAATCATGACAAAGTTATACAAGACAAAGGAGTACAGGGGTGAGAGAACACACTTGTGTTAACCAATACCAGAAGCACAAAACTTGGCATTTCTAGGAACGCATGGTCTCCTCTTTCTCGATAATCTATTTATTGTTTAAAATATCTGAATCTTGTAGGAAGCTAGTTTAAGTTGTTCATACTTTACAATCTACTGAACTAGCATAGCAATTGATAACAGTTCATAATTTATAATAGACATTCAATACATTGCATGCACAATAATTTTTAACTAACAATTAATTAATTCGATAATTTTTGAAACAATGGTCTCTGGATGTTGTTGAGAAAGGTCATAATGTAATATTTAGTGGACTAGATGAGTTACATTCTGAAAATTGGCCCGGCCCTTTATATGGTACTATTTACCTACTGATAGGCTATATCCAATCTAGGTCAAGCTCATACCCAGTAAAATGCTTCAAATGGGTCAAGCTAAGTGGGTCAAGCTAAGTCATATTTGATCAATTAGGTGGGCTGGGTCAAGTCAAGTCATGAAAGAGAATAACCTGCTAGCATATCAGGATAAAATTTTTGGCCAAGCATAATACATTTATACAAGATTGTTAGTGGGACAGATACATGTAGGGCATGATATATCATTCAAGTCAAACCACTTAGAGTCAAGCCATGGGGTTGTTAGAGGCTTCATGTCAAACAACACTGACTCATTAACATGTCAGATCAAGCTCCAGCTAGACCTTAATAACAATTTTGACACATGGACATTATTTTAAAAAATAATAATAAATAAAACCATGCTTTTTAAAAGTTATTTGTTCAGCTTTTAGTGCTTAATAAGCACTCTCATATTTGGAAGAGATACTCTCATGTATCAATATCATTGTCAACATATTTTGAAGAGGGAATGACCATGGAAATGTATTTATAGTTTGATTATCTGTCTCCAGCATTTCAAGAAGGAAGCAATAATAGATGCACCCACTTATAACAATATTGGATGAAAATACCTTCTCACTAATGTTAGGCTCACACAAGTGGAGATCCCTAATTCTGGTAGGTAAGAGGTTGCATGTTCGACTGCTAGAAAGTGATGTCTTCAGCATCTATCTTAATAAAGAGAAGTGAGGGAGATGGGAGAGGAAATGCCAAGGGAGACAGAGTGGTGTAGCTGTAGAGTTTGGGACAGGACGTGCAAAATTAGCCTTGCTCTGCCCAGCCCAATTTTTGGCAGGCCTGGGCAAATGAGCCAGGATAAACCAAAATCTTTAGGCCTAAATAAAAATCAAGGTAGCCCCAAGCTCACCACATCGTAACCCAACCCAGACAAATATATAATAAATATTAATATATTCACATATGACTTATACTATGTTACATTTTATATTTAATGCATATATTATAAAAAAGTAAATAAAAGAAGGAACATAGGAACCCTCTAAAACTGAAATATTCAAATTCTAGTACACATTCTCCCTCCCCTATATAGGGATTGCTACAGATTTTGAGTCTACACAAGGCAAGGAAAGAAACATCTGAGCCTTTTGATTGACTTGCATGACCCAAAGACGTGATGAGAGCTTCATGAGCACCATCAAGCATCACTGGAGCTTGCCAAATTTTTGGTCTTAGTGTCTATTTGTTTTTATTTTATTTTTTTCTGTCTTAGTGGTTTTGGTCCATTTTTGGTTCAGTTTATTTGTGAAAAGGACTGAATTCAAGTGACTAAGTTCAATCACATGATTAGCTGGAGGTTCATTTTATGAATAAAAGTGGGGCAGGTTACTGTTCATGGTACTGTGAACAGTAGCACTACAGCTATAATACGTGACTATTTAAGGGTTACTTTTCACGTTTTTTTAATGGTGATGGTGATGTATGCTTGCTTTTTTAATGAATGGAAGAATTCCTTCTTTTTTGCATGTGAGGCATGGAATATGGGTGTGAGGCCCTCGGAATTCTCCTATTAAACCGGTGTAAGACTGATACCCTTCTTCCTTAACTTTGTGGTTCTCTTTTGCATCTAGTTTCCAGCTTTTTAATTTTCTATTCTTTGCTGGTTGTATTTCTATTATCAAAGCCTTTCATCTATCAGCCTCAAAAGTGATCGATATAACATCTGTTAGCAGCCAAATAACAGCTATTTTCTAGGACTGATCTGGATTGCTAACAGGTCACCTTGGCTGGCCGCTTTCCGTTATACAGCCATTCAGAAGAACACCTAAATAGAACTCCAAATCTGTGTTGGTTTTTTTTTTTCCTTTGCTTACTTATGTTTCAGATCTGAAATAGACAAATCTGTGATAAGCCTTTGGTTTCCCCCCTCAAAACCCTAATCCTTATGCACAAAGGTCCTTAAGTGTCAAGTCTACCACTTGCTTGCAAATAGATCTGATTACTGGTATCCTTAATGGTTCAGCACGTAGGAACGTATACGGCTGATGCCTAATAATTGCAACACATTCATCTAGATGAACAAAGATCCATCGCTTTGCATCCTTCAAAGATTTTTGGACCTTCAAAACTTTTGTTGCTAGATCTTGTTCTTTATTTGTGCAAAGCTATTACTCAAATATGATTTCAGTAGTTTGCATTTAGACATCCACATCTAGTAGTTTGAGTCCTAAGTGTAGTAGCTTCTTAATTCTAATTTTCTGATTGTTGTTTAGTATCGCACAACATCATGATTTCAATTGTTTCTATCCATAGCATTTAAGATTTGCATAAGTTCAAGTTAAGGTTTGCCATATTTGTTTGGCATCACTTACTAGATTCCCTAAGGTTGTCCTGCATCACCCCTTCCCTTGCAATAGATGCCCTTCCTCCATGATTTGTTGATGAACACCACCAACTCCCCTACTCCTCTCATGTAGAGGAATGCCTATCCCTCCTTCCCTCCTGCCTCTCTCTCTAAGGACCAAAGCCACTTGCCATGGGGAGCCCTCCCTCTCCCCTCTCTCCTTCTTTCGCTTGCCCCCCACCCCCTTCTCTCGACCTAAGCTACCTGCCAACCTAAATACTCCCCCTTCTCTCGAGCATGTTAATAACACAAAATAAGAACAATGGTCACAAGTCCTACATCAAGACTAATCTGATCATTAATTTGCCAGAGAAATAAATTAAAATGACAAAAAGTTAACAAAGGTTAGGTTCTAGAGTTGATTTGTTTATTTAAAATGAAAAGACACAACTCACTGCTAATGGAAGAAGGATTTTAATCTTAAAACAGGTAAGCAACGACCCCGGTTTGTGTCTTTCTCTAATCCTAACTAACAAGTCAAACTTAATAGTAAGTTCCAACTAGACAAAAATTTGTTGTAGCAATATTCTTGTTCAATGCAAGCAGTCTAATGCAAGGAGGCTACCCTAACTAAGGAATCACAAATTCACCAGTGACCCCTATACACGTTGCAAGCCAATCTCTACGAGTTAAACGTTTTAGAGATGATAAACTAAATTATTTGGCCGCTATTTTGACTCCGCACAATACATTAACATTTTCTGGGAGTAACCAACATGATACGTTGAAATAATTCAGCTACAGAAACTTGACAGAAACCAATATCATCCAAAATTGACAGATTACCCTTTGATTTCCATATGGACGTGATCTTTAAACCTAAAACCAAATGCAAGAATGCTAATGATTAGGTTAAAAATTAACAAACTATAGGAATAGCCAATCAAACTCCATATCCCAAAGATCACAGTTGAGAAGCATACGAGCCCCCTCCATTACATCTCAAGCAAAGCCAAGAAGTCCACTCACCTCATCAGGGGGGAGCCGGAACAGCAGCCGATACTCTTCGCTTCTCATCGAGAGTGCTTGAGTCTGAAACCGAGAACAATCAAGAAACAATCACGCAAAATCCAATCCAAGCAAGAAGACATCAGAAAAAGGTGGGAACGAAAGAGGGTACCAAGCCGTCGACATCCCTTCGCTCGGATGGATCGCCGGAGTGCCCGGAGGATGTCTCGGAGGCGGCGTCCACGTCCTGCCTCGCCGCCCTGGACGGCGAGGAGCGGCAGGGTTGCTCCATTGTTCCCGGGTGCTCCATCTTCTCCCTGATCGGCGAGGCGACCGCCATGGATGGGAATCGAGCTCGCTAGGGTTCCAAGAACGGGAAGGGAAAACGAGAAGGAGAGTGAAGAGCTGGGAGAAGAGGGAAATCCGTTCCCGGTGGGTGGAGCGTTTCCTTTAAATAACAGTGGTTGTTGAGTGCCAGGGAATCGGCGGAGGGGGGCGAGCGAGAAGTGCAAGAAAGGATAGGGAGATTTTTGGACGGGTTTTGAGGGGTGTGGGGCCCAGAGACTAACAAGAACGGGGTTGGAACGGTGTGAAGAAAAGGTCGCGCACCGTCTTGACTTCCGCGGCCGACGACCGCGACGGACGTCGGGGCGTTCGCGCGCGGGTGAGCGTGACGACGGAAGCGAGCAGACGGTGCGAGTGTCTCGCAAAATAAAAGAGAAGACTTCCGAGAATTAAGATGAGATGTTGGCCATCTCGGTTGGTACAGGAAAAATTGGAAATATTTAAACATTTTTGGCAGTTAAAATATGATTTTAAGATAATACAGAGCTTCCATCCCTGGCTATCTTAAGATAAATTTTGATGGTAGTCTATAAATGTACGGGTGTTGCCTTTATGATCAGGAATCGCAAGTCCAGAATGATTGCAGCAAGAGAGCACCACATCTTAAGTCATCAGTTCCCGAAGCGAAACTCAGGGCCGACTAGGAATGAGTCTTCTATACGAGATAAGTTTTAGAAATCCGGAGCATTATTTTGGAGGGAAACTCAACGGAGGTGATTGAGTGGATTCTACAGGAGGAGTCGGAGGTGCTCGAGAGAAGACATTTGGCAGCTACCGAGGGAGTGTGATATTTTTTAAGTTGTGCATATATTCCGGAAAATAAAGAGAGCTACTGATCAGGCCACCTTTTTTGCTACTTCTATAGACCCATTTTGTATTTGTTTCTCCATCTTTATGGAGTATTTTGTCCTTTGAGGCTTTGATTCAGATGGCAATGCTCACATAAAATTAGTATGGGCCGTTAATATATATATATATATATATATATATATAAAGAAAAATAAAGAAGAAGAAGAAGAAGAAGAGAGCAATGGCTATAAGCTCGGGTGAAGAGAAGATGTTAGATTTAAATATGAGAGGCAGCGAATACCTACTTTTTCAATTAAAAAAAAAACAATGAAAGATTCAGTTATGGAGAAGGTATGAACTCAATCCCAAATGATTAGAGATACTAAATCAGCACTCAAATCTCACACAAAAGAGAGTTACATTCTTGATTCGTAAAACTCTTATTCATCCTCTTACGCAAAAGAGGTCCCATTTCATTATCGCCATTTAAGAATCGCTGGCGATATCCGGGAAGAGAAAGTAGCACACAGCTATATCGTTCGTCTCGACGATTATTCCATAGGATGGTGACAGGAGGCCCCATATCGTTAGGTCCCTCTTGGTGCTCGCTTTTTTAAGCCCTGATGTCAATGGCTGCAGTGTGAAATGAATTAGTATCGCTTTGGGATGGTAGTTTGGTCGTAACCACCAGTCCCTCCATTTCAGGTGGACTTTGCGTCTTACTGCACCGAATAACATGGTGACGTTTATTGTATATATTTCGCTATCATGCTTGGCCCAAGAATTGGTTGAGGTTCTCTAATGTGGATTCATAAGTTGCTTAAGGGTTGAGAGGAGTGTGACAAAAGGCATTGCCTTGGTTTGTTTTCTGGTATTGCGTGATTGAATGTTGATGATGTTTGAAAGAAATTGAATCACCCAAATCATGGTTCCTGCTTTGGCTGTTTGTGTCATTATCAATAAAACGAATTGTTTCTTTAGATTGTGGGCAACCAAAAGGCACCTATCAAGATCTGTCTTTACGAGATGTTCTTTACTTGTAAGCCCTCAATTGTGTGAAAAGAAATCTATTATGCTATTATATAATGGAGGAAAACTTTTTAGAATCCAAATAGCCATGTGTGGCTGGATTTTATAAGTTCTTATCAAAGTGTCTATTCATCAATTATTTCCTGTAGAAATGATATACATATATATTGATATTATAACCATTGCCATCTAATATTCATTCACTCTAATTTGCATTTCCAAATACTCATGACTAAAAAAGAAATTCACCTATAGAATGTTGTTCAAGTTTCCCAGTTTATTGGAAGGTAAATGGTTAAAGTAAATCGCCGAGTTCAGCATGATATAATGAGCATTATGGATTAGAATCATAAATATAAGATACCAATCCTGAGGGAATGAGAGTAATATCTTTCGTGCAACATCAGCACCCTATCATAGCAATTTTTATATTAAATATTTGAGTCCGGCGAGGTTCTTCGGAAACATCAGGGGGTCTCCTCTTCTTTGCTTTGTCATCTTTTATCTTTTGATTCTGTTGGGTGTACTCTAGCCAGAGTAGTACAAGCAGCCAGTGTAATCATAAAAAAAATGTCGATCGAGTGACCGGGATTAGACCTCCCGCGATGCTGCTAGCTGAGCCACGTTTCGCTCTCCCAATACGGGTATAAAGGTGTATTTCTGTCAGAAAACGCATGGACGCGCGCATAACATTTCTCTGCGGTTGAAAGTCCGCACACAAAAGAATGTGCAGGACGTCCGCGTCTAAGATCGTATGCATTTGCTTCTAGAAAGCGAGTGCTTGCTTTGGAAGAAGGGTATACGCTCTCCGTGTCGAGAATAAAACCGTATAAAAATATTTACGCGGACAGGTGCACCAGGGTCGGCGCTAGGATGAGAAAGTAGGACAGTCGTAGGACAAGCAAGCCTACGTACGGACCAGTGGTAAAAAAGAACAATGTAGAGTTCGCGTGTAGCAAAAATAAATAAATAAATAATCCGCGTGAAATATATATGCGGATGTTTGGATTAGGGGCCGGGTGCTCGGGAGGCACATCCATGGGCTGGAATTTTAGGTCATCCATGAGGCTGGAGAATAGATTTTGGTAAGGTGTGCATGATTCAGATTGGATCTGTTTAAAGTTATTTTTGGAATTGAACCGGCTTAAACCAGTTTTCTAAAATGATAACTAAAATCGAACCAATCTGCTTTAAAAAAAAAAAATAGTTCAAGCTGATCAAAAAAATTCGTTTTGGTTTGGCTTAATTTATCGGATTAATGTTCAATGAGGTGGGCTATATGGAATGGGCTAAGTATAATCACAAAAATTTTATTTTATATAGAATTGATGTTCAATGGGCAAGAATAAATGGACCGGATTAAGTCTAAACAACTGATAATTTTCAAACAAATAACTGATATAAACCAAACCAAAAATATTGATTGGGATTGGATTCGCGGTTTGATTATTTTTTTTTGCGCATCCCTGGATTTTGGGCCTCAGCCATTACATACAAGTCCACGTGGTAAACCAATTCTAGGCCGCTTGAGGAACCTTTTACAGATACGATGCCTTACCATCTTTGTTACAAATTGGCCCAAGATTGGCATCTAAGTGAGAAGCCCATGTTGCTTAGCACCAAGCCCAAAACTGACCATATCTAAAGCTTTTTAACTCTCTCACCTGTTAGGTCTGTCATACGCTTTTGATCAGGTTAGGATCCAGAAATCTCAACCCAAAACCCTCCTAAATATCGAATTGCATAAAAATTCTCTCAAAATTGATATTTATGTGTATATCCTTTAAAATACTTGTTTTGCTATTCTATCTTTTTTTAATCCTTATTTTTGCAATATATATCCCTGCAATCTAACGCCGTTAAAAAATTAACAAATTCAAATTAAAATAATTAGAATATTCTTAATGGATAGATGTGCAAAAAAGAGATATTTATAAGAAGATTGAGATGGGGGACAAAATATAATTTTAAAATTTTATCTTATTCTTAATTAAAATAAATATGGTTTTTATTAATGGTGTTAGAAAAACAGTTATATTAGCGGCATTTGTGCAAAAATAGTATTTTATGAAGGTACAAAAATAAATATAAATTTTAAAAATTTAAGTTTTTAGAAGAGTATTCATGCAAAAAAAAACCTATTATTAAATACTTATCATAAATTATAACAATACTTATTATAGTAATATAATATAATATAATATAATTTTATTTGACATAATAATAATTATATATGTCATTGTAATAATAATTTTATATTTATAATATATTTATTAAAATATTTAATATGCTGAAATTATATAATTTTAAAGTTTAATGGTTGGTGAGTGGCGAAGGAATATTTTTTTTTTGGTATAGTAGCGGTTCACCCACAACGGATATAGATACAGCCTATAAAATCAAAAAAAATAAGAGAGTACAAAGATGATGGAACGAAGAATAGGTTGTCCCAAATGAAACATTCAAAGTGCCGAGCTGCGAAGGATGCCATCCAGTCAGCCGCACTATTAGTCTTCCTGTAGGCATGAGTGGCCCGGTGGGAGGAACATTCACTCAAAAATCGGCGGATATCATGGATCAATCGCAGCCTGCTACAATAAATCTTATAACTTGAACAACAGTCAAACTTGGATGGAGTTTCAACTACAAGGTTAGCAATAAAATCAAATATATAAACAGCATGGGAAGGAATTGGAGGAATTATGTCCTTTAATATATATTTAAGAATATTGGTAATTTCTTTGTGGCTAATATTTTCTTCTTATGGGAGGAAGGTGAGAGAGGGGCAGAGTGCTTGGCTAGAATTTTCTTCTTATCAGGAGAGGGGTGCTCGGCCAAATATTTTCTCCCCTTTTTTACCTTTAGTTGAGATGGCGAGCTAGTACACAGAGCGGAAAGAAATCGGCGTGATGTACCATTGAGCAATTAGATATAATCTCTCAAGTAATTGGGGCTCCAATTGCTCATCTCTAATCCTGCACTCTTTGGGTTGGGGGCATCTCCAAAATAGTCCTTGCTTGGTTGCAGTAGTACACCGACACTACTCAATTCTCTTGTCCAACTTGAAATAATTTCTTCTAAACAATGATCTAATTCCGTTCCATAACCATTACTTGCCTTTGCAAGGCTGATTGCAGCTCACTTTTGTACTATAAAAACTTAGATAAAATCACGGGTTTTGCTTTTGATAGGGGAAGGAAAACGTGGAGTAATAGAGTGATGATTGAAGTGGCCAGAAAGCATCAGTGGAAAAAAAGATGAGCGAGTTCCTAACTCTCAGTCCTCGAAAGTTTTCATGGCTGCCAGGGGACCAAGTCCTGGCCCCAAGCCATCATTGGTTCTGGCATAGTTGAAGAGTTGCCCTGGACCATTTCATTTAAGACTATGTCGAGGCTAATTCAAAAAAGAGATGTGTCCATGCTATAGCTCGAATATGTGCTCTGGTAGGTTTAATTAAGGTTCGAATAACTTCCATATCCCTGGATGAAAGAGTCTCTCTCTTTTTTTTGGATTTTTTTTTTTGCATGAATACCCTTCTCAATATCAAATTTTATACGAATACCCTTCCAAAATTGATATTTGCATGTATTCCCTTGTAAAATTTTGTTATTGTACAAATGCCCGTAATATAATGGTTGTTCTAACGGTGTTAAGAAATATCTTATTTATATTAATTAAAAATAAAATAAAATTTTAAAATTACGCTATTGTCCTTGTCTTCTTCTGATGCTATCGAGATCACGCATGTCTATTCATTAAGGGTATTTTAGTTATTTTAATTTGAAATCGTTAATTTTTTAACGTTGTTAGATAGCATGGGTATATATGCAAAAACAATAATAAAAAAATAGCAAAATAAGTGTTTTACGAGGGTATATATGCAAATATCAATTTTAAAAGAGTATTCATGCAAAATCCGATGTTTAGGAGAGTATTCATGCAAAAAATCTTTTTTTTTTTACCGAAATGGATAATTTAGATAATTTATATAACTTTAGTACAAATATATCTAAAAAAGTCAAAATACAATATATCTCGAAGCGCAATAGGCAGCTCACTCTTTTCAATCTAGAAGATTTCTCTAGAGTAATTGGCCATTTTTATAAAAATATCATAAACTAGAAATGTTTGGGATTTATCGTCATCGTTTGTTGCCGTGATAAAAACAACTATCCTTATTTATCTAGAGATACTAAACTAGAAATATTTGTGATAAAACTAATGAATGCTACAGCAATCATTATGTAGAATTGGGTGAGAAAAAACGGCTAGCAACAATCATATTTTCTTGAACCATTATTTACCCTTTTTCAAAAAATATTCTTTTCAACAGTAAATTTTGTTCCAGCTAGTATAGAGATTGAATCTAAAAAGAATTATATATCTCATTTTAATGACAGGGAAAAGGATAAATAACTGTCGCTATAGCAATATAATATTCATCATTTAAATTTCTGTTTTTATTATGCATGTTTATATATGCAAAACGGCTGGCCTCCAAAATAGTTATAACGTTAATCTTTATTTTAAATATTGGTCCTACCAATGAAAGTTGGGTATTGTAAATTGGGCCCAGCATCTCTGTAATCAATATTATCTTTTTTGTGCCAAATTTGAAGGGAAGTGCATCCATTTATAGCAGGATGTCAATCCAAGATTAACAATTTTTTCTGTCAAGAACTTAACATTTAGGAAATTATGTTTTAGATTCTCCATTAAAAAAATTTGGATATGTGGTTTGGGTATGTGTTGCTGTTAACAATAACGTAGGGGTGACACGGTCAGAATCCGACGCCATGCAAAGGTGGCACTGTGGATGAGATTCGACAAGAAAATGCATGCAACCTCCATCCAACTTGGACATAAAAGAATATATCAAGATGGCTGCCAAGCTGCAAGCATGTTACAACGTCACCAAAAAGCCTCCATTTGGAATCTCGAGCAATCCACTTTGCAGCCTTGCGGGACATTAGAGAATATCTTGCTCCTTTGCTTAATCCCACAAAGCTAACAAACGCATGCAAAGCTTTCATTTCATTATCAGAGGTTGATCTCACGACATCAAACACCTACTGCAACAACTTGGCCACCAAAAGCACTTTACACGGCCAGCTCTGTTGATCCTCGATGTTAAAAGATGAACTTAAATTTGAAATTAGCTGGTAGTAAAATCAAAGTCAATAACAATCACCATAACCTAAATCCGTCCCCTACAGTGCTCACTTTACATGAACCTTTGAATCATGAGTTTTTTTGTTGGATTCAGTCATATCTTGTAGCTACAATTGGATAACTGTGCCAGATCCATTTTAATTCTTGCATCATTTCAGCTCTCGTCACCAGTTGTATTGATCCAGCGCATGTTGAATAATAAGATGACTAAGTGGTTTTTTTTGTTTTTTACCATGTTTTAATGCATTTTAGGAGTTTAGAATGGAAAAAATTATATCCTACACAACATGCATCATATAGTCATGCACCACACCAATCATACCATCTACTTTTTTATAGACTCCGTTCATCGTATGCCTGTTTCAATGATTGGCTCGCATGAAGAAGACGGGCTGATTGGCATAGTTGATGGCCGGCCATATTGGTTAAGGAATAATTTGGCCTAGAACCGCAAAAGCTCATTTTGGGTAAGCCAAAACAATAGCTGAAGTCTATTTCAACTATCAGTGGACCATAAATTGGGTGCTTATGTGGTATGTCTCCATGATCTCTCCCATCTGCAGCTTGGAGGTTGGAGTCCTCTCAAATTTACTAGTGGGTGAAGTCACGGTCAAAGAACCCAGACTATGATGACCAAGGTATGCTTCAAGAGAGTGACAGATACGGCCATTCACATGACAAAAGAAAAAGAAATTGGACCCTAGCAAGCGTTCAAATGGTGGAGGATTGGAAACGAGCCCCACCACCAAGACCACCCCACAGGCTTTATCGAAGAAAGTGGGAAGGAATCATGGAGGAGGCCCGGACATCAAAGTGCTTCAAAAGGTATGCCGAGTCCTTCTGAAAAACAGAGGACTGAGGTTTGAATGGGAGGATCCCTAGGCTAACAAAATTAGGTAAGACATAAAAATCAAGATCTAAGCTAATAATTCAATCGCGACATAGCTCGATCCAACCTTGGTAGTCGAGCTCACTTTCCCATCTCGTCAGACTTATTTTTATTACCGTTGCCATCATCATCGCCGCCGTTGTGGCCGTCATCATCATCTCATGAATGGGGCCACCTATGATCTACATCTCCCCTGTAGCCACACCCTGTTGTACTCTATTTAAATGAGGTTCATGTGCAAGTCGCAAATCCCAATTTACCTAACATATCATGCGCTTTGGTGGTAAATGAGAGATGGATATGACTCGATTTGACTTCTTTGATTATGAGGAAATTGATCCAATAGTCCATTGCAGGGTTCAATGATTAATTTATCAATCAGAGATATTGCTATATGGTTGAAAATTATAATAAGGATTCAACTTTTGCAGATCATTTCACGAAACAAATATATAATTTCTCCCAAAATATATTACCATTGTTTAAAAAAATATAGTAAAATATAAAATATATTTGGTTAATTGGAAGTAGTTGAACTCTTGAATGAAAACAGAAATAGATGAGCCTCATTCCTACTATTTAGTCGGAAAGAGTCTTATTCTGATTTCGATAACCAAAGAAAAATGAAAATGCCCTAATCTCACAAAATGCAACTATGACTCCTCCTAAGAATTCAATTTTTTTTTCAATTTTGATTCCAATTGTAATCATGAATGGAATGTATGTTGAAAAATATGATCTATTTTGGTTTTTATTCACATGCTAGCCTAGTAAACTTAAATGAGAGAAAAGCATGCATGACGCTTGTGAATGTAATTCAAACGACGGTTGCAGTGATGCACACATCACCTTCCACGAGCCCTCTCATGCCACCACCGCCCACTAGAAAATGCTTTAACTCTGTTATAATTCCACCATCTATCTTAACGATGTTCATAGAAATCTCTATGCGGACTCCCTCAGAACAAAGAGAGCGCAAGGATAATGCGTTACCGTTTCACTGGAAATATGGGAGAGCCGAGGAGCGCGTCGAAGAAAGGACAAGCTGTCCTCTTCCGCAGACGCCACCAACGATTCCCATTCTCAAAAAAAAAATCGTATATCGAATCCCCTAATCACCATCCAACGTGTCCATCTCCGGCACGATATCAACGGATCCAACGGCCATGATCGCTTGTTCAGGCTCCAGGTGGCGCCAGACATCGAGTCAAAGCGAGGCCTTGACGCCTGATGGAGATCCAACGGAAGATGAGCACGTGTCAAGGTCCGTACCGGTTGCGATGAAAGAGCACGGCGCGATGCCCATGGGAGGTGGCCAAGGATCGCCGGGTGTAGCGTAAAAGGGGAGCACCCCCGGGCCCACACGCTGCCCAAAGCTTCTCGCCTTCGGAGCTCTTAGTCCTAACCACTTGATTAATTAAAGGTTAATTACAATTAGCCACGTCAAATCGGCCGCAATTAAAAATAAAAAATGGGCGATCCCAAAAGTAAAAGCGGAAAAAGATAAGAATAAAATAAAAAATAAAATAAGAAAAAGTGGGGAAGAGAATTTGCGCTGCTGCTCTCCCAATCTCACGCTCCTTCTGCCGCTCTCTCTTCTTTCCCTTTTACTTCTTTCTGGAGGGAAGAAAGAGGAGAGAGAGAGCGAGAGGAGGAAGTGGGAGTTTGGAGGAGTGGAAAGCCCTAGCTCGAGCTCCGAAAACCCTAGTCTTGAGCTACCGTTTGATCTCTCCCGTCTTGCATTTGGAGGTGAGAGCGTCAATTTCGGCCGTTGTTTTCTCAAAAATCGCTTTTTTTTTTTTGTTTCTTTGGCTTCAGATCTTGGAGTTCTCTAGATTTTTTTTTTTTTGGAAGATTTCCTCTTCGGAGGGGGTTTTCTTGCTCTTTATGGCGTGGATTCGAAGGATCGGAATTGTGTTCAAACTCGGGATGAGGATTTCGGGAACATCAGATTTCTTGATTTACTAATTTTGCTTTCTTAATTTTCTGTTTTTTATTTTCCCACTGGTTCTTTGATAGGAATCCTGAGGAGTTGGTTTGAGGTTTTGATATTTTTTTTCGAAGTTTAGAGGAAAAAGAAATTTTCCGTTTCTCTTATTTCAGATTTTCCTGTTTTAACCGTTAGAGAATGTGTGTTTGCGGTGTTTGGTAAAGATTATGCTGAAGATCCGTGGATTTGTTCTCTTTTCAATCATGCTGCCTGTACTATTAGAAATGGGGTTTGGATACTTGGAGGTCCGACAATTTGGTCTAAGGAGTGCTTTTCTCGTGGTTTCTTTAGGTCGCTGGAAAGAAGAGAAAAGGGCCGTTGAAGTACAAAAGGAGATGAATGAAATGCTAAAACTGGCGGAATTTGTCAGCTATTTTAATTCATGAGTCTGATGGTTCATCTCGGCACGCCTACCGTCCAGTCTACGGTGTAGATATGCCACAATTTTGGTTGATTTAGCAAACTGAGGATTGGGTTATTGAATTGAAAGCCTGGTAATGCTAAAGATTTGCCAGAGATGGAGAGGGTTTCCGAGTCCAAGATGTTGCCCGGGCAGCTCCCTGGTGTTGATCAGGCATTGGGTACGCATGGTCGCAGTTTGAGAGTTGAAGAAGGTCCAACTACTGCTCGAAAATCCGAAACTTTAGATCCACCCATACCCATTAGAGCATGGAAAGGAAAGGTTCCTTTCCCGGAAGAGAAGGAATTGGCACCTGAGGCTGAGAGCTTCAGGAGTGCCGACTCTTGTGAAGGAGGGCGGGGTTCTTTCTCAGGGGCAAGTCATCCCCCGGAACCAATTGATACAGACCTCATGAGGACGGTATATGTGGCAATGGAGCAAGATAAGTCTGAAACAGGGTGCTTGGTGAAAGGCTTATCTGTCAAAGGTCCTTTTATAGAAGATCTTTCGATTCGGGTTCCGGGGGTGAAACCAAATGCTGCCGCTGCCTCACCGGTTGAAAGTTTGGTTGAAGAGGCCACCGAATCAGGTGCAGCATCTTCTCCATTTTCTATTCCGCGTGCATCGCAGTCCACGGAAAATGCGATCTTGCCTCCAGACTCTGACGAGAAGGAGTGTGTGTGGGATGCTTCCCTCCCTCCCAGCGGCAACGTCAGTCCACACAGTAGCATTGACAGCACAGGTGTGGCGACTGCTATGAGTGCTGTGAACAGCTGCACAAGCACTTATAGAAGTGAAGGGATTACCAGCGATGGAATGCTTAGCGTGGAAAGGAACTGTGAGAGTGCCAAAGGAAGCGTTAGAGGAGACTCGCTCGAGAGTGCGAAGACTAGTATGAGCAGAGCAAGTGATAGCAGTGGTCTCAGTGATGATAGCAACTGGAGTAATGTTACAGCGAGTGCTAATAAGCCTCACAAGGGTAATGACCCAAGATGGAAGGCTATTCTTGCTGTTCGGGCTCGGGATGGTTTATTGGGGATGAGCCATTTTAGATTGCTTAAACGGCTTGGATGTGGTGACATTGGTAGTGTTTATCTGTCTGAGTTGAGCGGGACCAGATGCTACTTTGCAATGAAAGTAATGGACAAGGCGTCCTTGGCGAGCAGGAAGAAGTTGACAAGGGCTCAGACTGAAAGGGAAATCCTCCAGCTTCTAGATCACCCGTTCCTGCCAACTTTGTATACGCATTTTGAGACTGATAGGTTCTCATGCTTGGTCATGGAGTTCTGTCCAGGTGGTGATCTGCACACATTGAGGCAGCGGCAGCCAGGAAAGCACTTCTCTGAGTATGCAGCAAGGTAGAGCTTAGCAGAACATTTTGCTTTCGCTGCGCTAGCTTATGAGTTACCCATCTACTTACTGTGTTGGTAATTTTTTTATTTGCTCTAGCCTTGCTATAATCTTTACGTTCCGAGCTATCACTTTCACCTTTTTTTTTCTTGGTATAAGACAACAGTGACCATTCGAAACTACACTGTTTTCCTTGGTGCTGTTTTTTTGGTGAGGCAAAAATCCTTGATGCCTTTTTAATGAAGCCTTCTCATATAAAATGGTTTCGTGAGTTACTGTTGTCTTCTTTCTGAACTTTTAAGAATGCTTATTGTCTATATGCCCCTTTGATTGGTTTACTCATTGGTATACTGATACATTAAATAAAATACAAGTAATTTCATGCAATTCTGAAAATATGTGGATGTATTTTCATTCTAAGTTCCAAAGTTATAATGTCAAGTGTAGCAGAACATCCAGAAATCACATTTAGCTTTTCTAATGCGATTGATCAAAAGGAGAGAACTGTTCAGATAACTGCTTCACATATATGTGATGCATACTAATTTATATATTAGAGTAGGTTGTTCACAGAATTAATTTACCGCCTCTTTTTGACAATGTTAGATTTTGAGCAGGTAAACTGCCTTGTGGTTTTTATTTGATGAATATGTATTGATTTTCAGGGCCTTATTCGGTCTTGTTCTGTGGCAATATATTTGGAGATCTGACCATGAATACATTTTTACCCAGTACGATTGTCCCCAATAGTTACTTTAACAAATAATCCTGTTGAAAGAAGTTGAAGATGTGCTCACCATCTAGGTCCGAGTACAACAAACAAAAGGTAGGGATAGCTTTCCAAATTTTAACTAATCTTGCAATCACTATCATAAAGAGCAGCATGGGAAGTATTGACGGCAGCAATCTTAAAAGTTGGAGGTGCAAGAATTTGGCTTGAAGGTGACTCCTTCACAGTAATTAGTTGGATAAAAGGCAAGAAACGTGGCACTGGATTGTCTCCAAAACATCCCCTTCTTATGGATATATTCAATTTCAGCAATAACTTACCTTCTTCAAAGTGAGCCATACTTATAGAGAGGCCAACCAGCCTGCAGTGGGATCTAATGAAGATTACTACTCCCTTATGTCACTTCCTGTAGATGTTCACACCCTAGCTTTTGCTGATGTATATGGTGTTTTATTTTTAAGAATTTAGACTTGTGTGTTTCCCCACCCTTTATCACCAAAAAAATAAAAATAGGGTCAGTCCCATATATCTTTCAGTCTGTGTGGCCTGCAGTACACTTCAGTAACCAAAGTTGGACCATGCGGCAACTAATTGAATCATGGGGTCTACTGTTTTAATAATGCCATTTTAGATTGTAGGTTTGTATTCCTAGTTATTTAATCTTCCTGTGAATTAAACATCAAAACTAGAAACGCATACCCTTTGTCTAATTGTTGTTGGCAATTTTGGTAACAATTCTGTATGACAATAATGAGGATACTTCGGAATGGTCCATGTATTGGGTTCCCTAGCCAATTAACTGCATAAAATGGTGGACCTTGTGGTCTCATGCACCCAGATTTATGAAAAATCCTAGAGTGCTTTTATGTACACAATATATGGAGTTGAGATCTTTAATAATTCCAAGTTAATACTGATGCTATCTATACCAGTTTTTAACAATAACTGCAGACCTTTGGTGTCTGAATAAAGTCATTTTTTGAGTACTAAAGCTCCAAATGGAAATTTGAGACTCAAACAGAAATTTATTTCCATTCTAGTTTCTGAGGGCTTTCTCTTTTGTCCAAACACATGGCCTGACTCTTAGTTGCAGAAACTGCCTTTAATGTTGCACCTGCTTTAAAAACCAATTGAGCTCTCACTCTAGTTCCTAAATATTTTCATGTGCAAGAATAACTCCTGCAAATGGTTTGAATAGCTTATTTTTTCTCCATTTATTTTTGACCCATTAAGCTTAATATTTTTACTAGAAATTAGTCACTAAATTATCTTCCTATATGATTTGTCAGGGTCATAGCATATCATCTATATGTTTTGTTAGTGCTCCCACTTGTAACATTTTCATGGATTTCTGTAAATTCATCTGCGAACTTACTTGCATGTTACCTTTATGCTTTGTAGGTGCTCCTGCTTGTACCATTTTTAAGAATTGGGGCTTCCATAATTCATCCCCAAATTCACTCTTCTTCCTGCTGTAACTCCTTGCAACTCAAGTTTAATTGACACCTTCTGCTTTGCATGAGCTAGACCATTTTTTTTAATCTAATCATCAAAACATCGACATCCACTTTTGTTATTATCCATTCTTTGGAGACCAAACATAGCTGAGATATCCTCATCTTTGCCCTTTACCAGCAAATGATTGCCTCTTGATTCTTTATCGATCTCACTGAAGTAAGGAGCAGTCAAATTTAACTAAACATGTGGTTGCTTTTTCCTGTGAACTAGCTCTTACTGCTTTTGAGTTGTTTGTCAGTAGCATTTCCGGATTGTAACACTAACCTTCAATAGATGAAAAGATTAAATAACTACTTTACCTTTTCTTTTCAAGTATATGTTTTTGCATTCCTTAGAAGCATAATGCAGATAGCACTAAAATGTTGGGTGTTGAATACATTTTGAAAGAATCCTTGGTGTAGATTAAACAGTTTACAATGTTTTAGCATCCTCCAAGCACTATGCTTGAAGGAAATCCTTCATACTTTAGTGATCCATTTAGATCCGTAATGGAGACTATTTTATATGTATATTGTTGTTGAGGTGTGCATATCTATTCCCAAATAAAAGAGAATGATATGGTAAGCCATGCAGGATGTTCTGAGGCTTTCTATTTCCATCACCTTCATCCTTGCTCAAGTTTTTTCTTCTCTCCCCATTAATTTATAGTTACCTTCAACAGGACAAAATCCCCAATGCATATCCAACCCTTTTCATCCGTGTGTCCATTCATGTACCTACGAGAAGATGTTATGTTTCACATATTGCCTGGATCAAGAAAATTAAAACTTGGATCTCCTTTTAACAAGTAGAGTGTTATCTGCTACACCGCTATCTAGAACTAGGCCTCTCTTTCTTTTGAAACACTACTTAGATAAAGCATCACAGCCAGAGTGACGCTCGTGTCTGGAATAACATCCATTGTGTGCGCATGCAGAACTAATTTCATATCCATATTTCCTGTATGCACAACCTGAATCAGCTCAGTTTTCGAATGTTACAAATCTGCTGTATTGTTAGTTGTGTTTCATGAATTCATCAACTTCTCTATCTGAAATACTGTGTAACATAAGATTCCTTTTCTTATCTGATCAGATTTTATGCTGCGGAAGTACTGCTGGCTTTAGAGTATCTGCACATGCTGGGAGTAGTCTATAGAGACTTGAAGCCGGAAAATGTTCTCGTCCGTGATGATGGTCACATAATGCTTTCAGATTTTGATCTTTCTCTTAGGTGTGCGGTCTCACCAACCCTCATAAAAACCTCATCACTTGACTCTGATCCTTCCAAACGGGCTGGTGGGGCATTCTGTGTCCAACCTGCCTGCATTGAGCCTTCATCAGTCTGCATTCAGCCTGCATGCTTTATGCCCAAGCTCTTTCCTCAGAAAAGCAAGAAGAAGGCAAGGAAGCCAAGGGCTGAGCCAGGGCAGCAGGTCACCACCCTGCCTGAGCTCGTGGCAGAGCCCACAACTGCTCGATCCATGTCCTTCGTTGGGACCCATGAGTACCTAGCCCCTGAAATTATCAAAGGTGAAGGCCATGGAAGTGCAGTTGACTGGTGGACCTTTGGTATCTTCCTGCATGAGCTCTTGTACGGCAGGACACCCTTCAAGGGCTCAGGCAACAGGGCAACATTGTTTAATGTAGTTGGTCAGCAACTTAGATTCCCTGAATCTCCATCAACCAGTTATGCGAGCAGAGATTTGATCAGAGGTCTTTTAGTTAAAGAGCCCCAGCATCGGCTGGGAGTGAAGAGGGGAGCCACTGAAATAAAACAGCATCCCTTCTTTGAGGGTGTGAACTGGGCACTCATACGATGCAGCACTCCACCAGAGGTGCCAAGGCCGGTCGAGACGGAGCTGCCACTGAAGTTTGGTGTGGTAGAAGGAGTAGGGAGCAGCAGCAAGAGGATGGTAGGGGCAGACATGAAGTCTGGAGGGAAGTATCTGGACTTTGAGTTCTTTTAGAAGTTTCTGATTATAGGCTATTACTTCCTGCTGTATTGAGTCATTGTCTTCTAATATATTCCATGGGTGTTCCTTTGCTCCATAATGCTTTATCTAATGGGTCCCAACCTGTTCTGAATTTCTGATTTGCCTATATATGAGAAGCTTGCCTCTCCACTCTTTTCACATTGCTTTTTTAAAATGCTTTGATGGGAAACCCCAAAAACAATTATTCGAATCGAACTCTTGTTTCGAAGACAAACATCATGTGCTTGCAGTTCCCACTTGTTAAAATGCGAAATTTCTTTCTAAACAAGAAGGTAAGAGTTTTGCAAATCATTTTAGATTTGTAGGGAGCATAGGTTTTTCTTGAAATTGCTCCCATCCGTTTCTTTGAAGGAGAATTGGCCTCTTCCAGAGCCCATTAGTCAACAAACCTCTTCGTTTTGGAAGTATAGATAATTTCCTGCAGGTCAATCCACATCCACCTCACTTAGGCCAGAGCTGGGCTCCAGTCAGGTCGAGTCAAAGCTTGTGAAATTGGTCCATCTAAATCAACTTTGTTAATCTCTGATCGACGTGAGGTCGACGTAACTTGGAATTGAATCTCCATTCTCATCCGAGGGATGAGAGGTAATACTATTGGTGAGAATTGGCACCATCCAAGCAAGTGCTCAATGGTCTCTTTACTTATTTCACAATCAGAATGCAGGTTATTTTGGTGTCTGACTGGGGGCCACAGAGATCAAATCCAATTTGCATAATTTATGATTATACTGTTATTTATTTTTTTTTCCAGATTAGCCTTTGTTTTATATTTGCATATTAATCCCTCTCTTTTTTATATTTGTATTTTAAACTGTAGTATCTTGTAATTTATTATTTATATATTCCACATGAATTAGATTTTGACTCTCTCGAATTTATGTGATTTGCACATGGATCCCCTCGACTGCAAAAATTTGTAATCTGATGCCTTAGTTTAAACATTGTTTAACGTAGTGTTTTTTTTTTTTTTTTTGCTGTAACGGATGATTCATACAGTTTTAGTATGGATGCATCCATTAAAATCAGAAAACAACAAATTTCGAAGTGCTCTAAATAGCTCCGCTGCCTCAACTCATAAGGTGCTCCCGAAGTGACTAGCCACATACTACGCTATTCAATCCGCAATCCCGTTCGCCTTTCTGAAGACATGCTTAGCTTGGAAGACCATACCACCACTCAACGTAGCCCGTGTGTCTCAAAGCAGGGGTGCCCCTAACGTAGTGTTTCAAAAGTTCAAAAATTCTCCTGATATTAACAGATACGCTATTTAATAACTAGACCAGATACGCTACGAAACCTCCTCGCTGGGGATGAAGAGAGACAGAGAGGGGCTGGCCTGGGTGGAGAATCTGGAGATCAGAATGAAGCTGCGGCACTTTGGGAGTGAAATTCATCTGCCTTTAAATGCTGCTCTCATATTTATGTACACCCCCGCCAAAAAAAACGATGCTCTCATATTTGTGGATCCATACGTTTTGGGCTTCCAAGTTGGCCTTTATGAGATAGTTGAACTTGACTGGATAGTAAACCACAGCAACGTACGTAAATTTGGCTGGTTTTGGCGTAAGTCTAGGCACAGGCTTAATTAAAACTACTAATATGGAATAAGCCCTTCTCTCTCTACTCTATCAACAGTATAAAGACTCCCTATCACCAACTCAAACACCTAGAAACTTATGTCTGTCAATTGATGACAAGAGAGGGGTTCGGGTTGTATTTGATGCGAAATAATGATTCACCTTCTTTCTTGACGTCATATGCTGAATCGATAGCCACTCATTTCTCTTTTCTCCATCGATTGATCACAAGAGGAGTTCGGTAGCCACTTCCAGAGGAAGAAAGAGATTGGAGTGCTTTGAGAATGCGATCCAATAATCAATCAAATATAACTCGATCATTAAGGGCTCGTTTGGTTCGCAGGAAAAAAAGAAGAAAAGTATGGTCAATGGAAAAGTAATAAAATGCCTCTTGTTTGGTTGGAGTTTTCAAAGAAGAGATATGAAAAAGTTATATTCTCATGAGAATATGATTCCCACATTTCATGGGAAAGTTTTTCCCAGGAGAAACATGGGAAAGTTACTTTTCCGTGAGCCGAAAATCACTCCATTTTTATTTTTTTCCAAAAAAATCCTTTAGCATTAAAGAGGCATTAAAGACCTAATTTTTATTAAGAGTATAATAAGAATTACACATAACTTTTTCAGAAAAGTGGATGGTCAACCAAACATAAGCACTTTGGAAATCTGTCACTTTGCCATTGTCAACCAAGCATGGCAAAAGTACTTCTCGAGGCATCATCTTTTCAGGAATCTGCTTTCCAAAAATTATATTTCTAGAAGACGAACCAAATGAGCCCTAAAAGAGATTTGGTTCTTCAGAATGCATTAATTTTAGGGTATCATACAATTGGCCTGGCTAAGAAGCTTTCCAGGCTCTCCGGTTGATTTAGTGGAATGGTTTCTTACCTAATTCAAGCACCTTTTGGTATCTTTATGATGAAAAGGAGGGAAAACCCAACCGGAACTGGAGCACCTTTGTTAGTGTCACGTTCACTAGAATATTGTTTGAATTACCTATTAAATTTAAGCAAGAGAGGGAACGATCAAAGACTAGGGGAGGAAAGGGGCAATGGCGTTCCAGATAAACTGATGAAACCTCCTGAACCTTTGAGTTACCCAAATAAAACCAATGTTTGAATAGGTGCGAGGCTGCAATTAACAAAGCTGATGAAAATCTCTCTTTTTCAAGAAAATTCTGTTATTTCTTGTCTTCCACAGTATCACTAACTTATCCCGTGCTACTTTGAAGGTTTTCTGATTATTTTTCTCCCCCGCAATGTCCATCGTGATAAGAGAGTAGGTGGGAATCCTTTGAATGTAACTCTTTTTCTTTGATTTTTCCCCCCATATTTGTTGGTACATTGGTAGTGTAAAAACAAGTAATTCTCATCTTGATTACTACTATTAAAATTACTGCTTGTCCCAAAAGCTTAAGCTAATAGGGTAAGATAGATTTATAAGCCGAACTTCCTTTTAATGGGTAAGCCCAACATGTGAAATTTTTAATAATGAAGTTAAAGAGTGCCGAGACATGGTTCAAATTCAGAACCTCTGATATCATGTTGAAATCACCACTTATTTCAAAAGCTTAAACTTATAGAATGAGATAGATTTATTTATATATTTTATATTTTCTTAACCACAAAAACTGTTGCCGAAGCTCATATTCTATCTTTCGTCTGTTTTTGTCTCGAAGAACTTTTGTTGTGTGCAGCACGCTTTTAATTGCAATCCACATAAGAATTCTAATGTTCCCAAGAGCTACAGTTTTTCGCATCGCCGGGTACAATCGGTCTGTGATTCTAGATTTTGCGGTAAAATTTTTTTTCTCTCTACTTATCCACCAAGGTCGATTCGGTTTGGCATCAGGTCAACCATATTTAAAATGATGCAAGGTTCTTCTCCTTCTAAAACTGCACTGACTATGAGTTAGATCTTCTGTTCCATAATTCAGAGATGGCAGCACCATTTTAAACTGAGGCATTGTACAGGTTGGGAAAGAAGCTACACAGAGAGTTGGAGTCAAGCCAGGGTATCTTCCGGAAACTGGATTGATATACCTTAATCCAAGATGAAGCCTAAACCACACTAGAAAGGCTGTAAGATTTAGCAAATACATTTTTTATAATGGAGAATTGATCTCTGATTTGACTGCATATTGATACTGTCATGCCTCTGACCTAAAATTGCGATCTAGGGTCACGGCAACTGCTGCACACTCATAGCTCTCCATGAGCATGCAAGATATATCATCATGATATTATAATCGGACATCGAGGATAATTTAAATAATAATATTTAAATTTTAATTAAATAGCAAAATTAAATGTCTTACAAACCAATAATACTTCAAAATTTTGCATCAACTTTAAAACAAAATATAGTCTAAATAAAAATGTCAAAATTTTGTCTCTAATTGCTCTCCCATGATAAATCTCCGAGTCGAGATAATTCTTCAAATCTGTAAAAATAGTACAAAATTGTATAATGAGCTAGACAACCCGGTAAACAATAAATACTTTGGCTAGATAAATCAGATAATACAATAAATAATTATTTATAAAAAATAAGCATATGAATTTTATTAACTTAAAACCAAATTCAGATATACGACATCATCGAAATATTACGCATGCCAAATTCAATTTTTTGTTGAAATCACCACTTGTCCTAAAAGCTTAAGCTAATAGGATGAGATAGATTTATTTATATATTTTATATTTTCTTACATTTTTCTTCACATGTGGGTGAAACTTTTCTTTAATGGATGAGCCCAACATGTAAAATTTTTAATAACATCTGCTCTGATACCATGTTGAAATCACCACTTATCCTAAAAGCTTAAACTAATAGGATGAGGTAGAAATATTTATATATTTTATATTTTATATTTTCTTAAATTTTTTTCAAAATTCAAATGTCGTTCATAAATCAATTTCTTTCAAATCATCAAATTCAACTTGATAGCCTAGAATTATGATCGCATCAAAGTGCCATTACATAACCCCCAATAGTTGGGTATGAAAATGCTAACGTATAACCTCCACTGGCAGGATATTGAAGTGCCAATGTACAACTACCACTGGCAAGGTATCAAAGTGCCAACGTACAATCACTACTAGCAGAGTATCGAAGTGCCAACATACGGCCCTTATTTGTGGGATATCAAGTGCCAACGTACAAACCCCATCGACAGGGTATCAAAATGGCAACGTACAACCCCCATTGACAAGGTATCAAAATGGAAACGTATAAGCCCCACTGGCAGCGTATCGAAATACCAATATACAACCCCTATTAATAGGATATTAAAATATAGTTTGGCTGCAAGTCTAAATCTATTTTGAAGCAAACTTATTTTCTCGTATTAAATATTCCAAATCGTAAGATACATAAAATTATATCACATCAAAATCAATCGAACAAAATCCATATTAAAATCAATACGTTTAATTAAGAATCATACAATATTCCAAAAAGAGGCACATATAACAATAAAGCACCATGCTTCAAGTTTATAAATCAAGAATAATTCAATTCGATAAATATTTATAATTTGCTGATAAATTTAGAAAAATGGTTACATTACTTGCCTTGCGAATGCAATCCACTAATAGATTCAATTATTCCTAAAAATCATTCTCATAGACGAATATTCCAAAATTGTACTTTTCATTAGAATTTCATCATAATCATTTTAAAAATAAAATTATGTATTTCAACACCGTCATAGAGCTGACTAAGAGGGAGTGCCCGACACCTCGGTCGGTCTGATCAAAATAAAATTCATCGAATCATGCTCGAATTAGGGCACAAATGGTTCAACAAAGATCGAAAGATCAAATCTAACAGTGTTGGCAAGGACCAGGTGGGGGCTGACACACTACCTGACGATCCTAAATCAGAACCCTTCACTTAGGTTTACCCGCGAGGAGAAGTATCTTATTGGTCTATCATTTCTAGAGAGTAGATAGAGAAAGACCAAATAGAGAGAGAAACTTTATAGAAAGAGAAAGAATAGAGAAAAGAGAGAATTTCAGTCCGATCAGGAGTTTGAGTTTGGTTGTCAATGGCATGGGTTAACTTAAATCAATCAACATGTTTGGCCATAAATTAAGAGAGAGAAACTTTGCAAAGAAACAAATAGGAGAGGGAAAGCAAGAAAGAGAGACAAAGGAGAGAGGAAGATAGAACAAGGTCTCTCTTTTTAGCCAAGGGAAGAAGAAGGGTGAGAGAGTGGCTGTGGTGGTGCCTCGAGTCAAGGGACTCACGACCGTCCAATAGATGGCCAGTGGCCGGTAGTGACTAGTGGCCGGCGGTGCCAAAATCAACAAAAATAGGGAATATGAGCTTCTTCATTGTTTTTGGCTGTTGGTTGCTCGTTGACAACCATTGCTTTGCTGAGAAGGGTCAGTGGGAGGCCGAGGGAGTAGATCAAGGGTCCAGCATCAAGAGGCGGCAATGCCGGTGGCCAGAAAAGGGAAAGAGGTGCCGATTTTCACAAAAATAGGGGGAAACAAAGGCATCACCTTTCTTAGTCAAAATTCGGCAATCACCAACCGGAATCAAGCTTCCTAAAGATGATGGAACAGAGAAAGAAGAGTTAACCAGAGATTATTGGGCTCTTATCTGGCTTCTAGCAACGGTTGGCCATGGCAATGATATTGACACGGTCGACGGCCGTGGAAGGAATCGAAGAGGAATCTGGCGATGGCTTCAATCGGGGATCTGAATTCTTTGGTAAGGTGGAAGAAGGATGAGGGGGAGCTCTAAATAGAGCTCGATCGTGACTGGAATCCGACCTAGAGCCGGATTCCGTCCGACCAATTCGGAGGCGAAGAAGACTCCATCCGAAGTATGTGTCGTTTTTTTTTTTGTTAGGCCGAGTACTCTGGGCCGGTCAAATGGACCGGGCCCAGATAGTGGCTTGTATGACCGAAGTTGGAATCATGGAGTGAGGTCCTTATTGGTGGAGTTGGCCTTGTCGGGCTGACATTGGGCCTTGGTGCGCTAGTTTTAACAAAAGCTGTCCATTGGAGCAAGAGAACTCCACGGTAGAAAAGACAGAATAGGGGACGCCAGCGATTACTTGGGAATTAAGCCGCCTTCCTGGAAAACTAGAAAGAATCTGCCATGTCGTCGGCCGTCCGCCTTAATCGTCAATGACCCAAGTTCTATGTCTTTTATTGGTGCGGGCTGACATCACTCTCATCTTTTTGCTGCTTACAAAGCCCAGGGAGATACCGTATTCACACACACAAAGAGAAGAGAGAACGCGGACATACCGTATTCACACACAGAGAAGAGAGAAGGCGGCGGGAATGGAGATGATGTGGGACTGGAAGTCGGTAGGGTCCCTCGTGGCGACACTGGTGGTCCTCCGGTCGGCGGTGCGGGAATTCCTCCCGCCGGAGATCCGCCGCTTCCTCCTCTCCCTCCTCGGCCGGCTGGTGACCTCCCTCCAGACGACGGCCGCCATCATCATCGAAGAGCACGACGCCTCCTCTTCCCCCAACGATCTCTACAACGCCGCCCAGACGTACCTAGGTTCCCGCTGTCTCGCCTCTGCCCCCGTCGTCACCCTCTCCAAGACCCGCAACTCCGCCCACCCGGTCCCCTCCCTTCCCCCCTCCCACACCGCCCACGACTCCTTTCATGGCATCCCCCTTCGCTGGACCTCTCGCACCGTCGAGATTCCCTCCTCCTCCTCCTCCTCCCCCCACCGTTCTTCCTCCGAACACCGCTCCCTCGAGCTATCTTTCCACCGCCGCCACCGTGATGCCGTCCATTCCCAGTATATTCCTTACGTCATCGATCAGGCCACCCACCTCCGCCTCAAGGCCCGCGAGCGCCGCCTCTACACCAACCGCCCCGCCATCCACGGCGACGAACACCACCGCCTCTGGACCTCCGTCCCCTTCGCCCACCCTGCCACCTTCGACACCCTCGCCATCGAAGCCGCCCTCCGCGACGACATCCGCTCCGACCTCCTCCGCTTCGTCGGCCGCCGCGACCACTACACCCGCGTCGGCCGTGCCTGGAAGCGCGGGTACCTCCTCCACGGCCCGCCAGGAACGGGCAAGACCAGTCTTGTCGCCGCCATCGCCAACCTCCTCGAGTTCGACGTCTACGACCTGGAGCTGACCGCCGTGCCCTCCAACTCCCACCTCCGCCGCCTCCTCGTCTCCACCACGCCCAAGTCCGTCGTGGTCGTCGAGGACGTCGATTGCTCCCTCGACCTCTCCGATCGCAACCGGAAAAAGGACGCCCCCCAATCCGAAACCGACCAAACGCCGTCGCGGGCGACAGCAGCGGGGCTATGGAGCGCCAGCGGGTACGGCGGCGTGGGGATGGTCAACCTGTCGGGGGTGCTGAACTTTGTGGACGGTCTGTGGTCGTCTTGCGTGGGGGAGCGGCTGGTGATCTTCACGACGAACCACCCCGAGAGGCTCGACCCAGCGCTGCTCCGGCCGGGCCGGATGGACCGGTCCATCCACCTCTCATACTGCGGGCCGGCGGCGTTTCGGGTGCTGGCGAGGAACTACCTGGAGTTGGGAGTGGAGGAACTCGAGGAGCTGATGGCGGAAGCGGAGGCGCTGCTGTTGGAGGTCCAGATGACGCCGGCGGATATCGCGGAGGTGTTCATGGGCTGCGACGGCGATCGCGCCGACGCCGCGATGCGGAAGGTGGTGGAGGAGATGCGGCGGCGGAAGGCCCTGGTGTTGGCGTCTCCGTCGCCGTCGGCTTTAGATGGCGGGGAAGCCGGCGGGGAAGACAAAAAAAGCGAGTTTGGAACACCAACTATTCGCGAAGATGCAGCAGGTTAGGATTCTGCCGCGCGCGCAGAATGCCGTGCGACTAAGGATGACCACCAATCTTGAGATCGGTCATCAAATAAGGTAGTTTACGAATACGCATTGTATCATATAGTGTATATGTTGTTTGATGGCTGTTTTTCTTTTTTGTCTGTTTTGTAAAGCTTTTTTTTTTTTTTGGTTAGCAAAACAAGAATAAGAAAAAGACCCTTCTTTACGTTTGTGCCAGGTTGGGGCTCTTGATTCGGCTAGTTGCACTTGCGTTAGAGTAGGATGAGCATCCATTATGTCAAAAAAAAAGATCCATAAAAAAATAATTCATGTTTAATTAGAGTTTTAAAAATAAAAAAATATTTTTTTATAAAAATAAAATTTATGTATTTCATAAAAAAAATCTATAATATATGAAAATTCAAATTTTACTGGCTGAAAATTAGAATAATTTTTTTATAATGCCTAGTTAGAATAGAATAAATATTTTTTTCATCAAAAACATAATACATATTATATATATATATATATATATTTAAAAAAATTAGACGTTCAACTAAATAAAAGTTATTTTAAAATATGCTACTTGATAATCATTTTTCAAGCATTATATATCTAAGCATCAGTTTTTTTAAAAAACTATCCATAAACCAAACGGCAATCATTAAAGGATGCACAGTATTCTGCAGTGTATCTGCACTATAGAAAATCCTAGTTGGAATAAAATAATCCAATTATCGATCATTCCTGTTTCCGTGCTGTAAAATGTTTAGTAATTCAGTAACATTTACAGAGTATGTATCTATGGTGTCCCTAAACCTGCTCATCGAAAGGTTCAGACTGAGCTTTTGGCCTTCAGAAATGACAAAAAACAGCTAAAAAATAGCCAGATCCGGGCTTGGTGTGGCCAGGCTTTTAAGCCTAGTTTCCAAATCCGAACCTTATGGCTGCGGGCCCGGCCTCGTGCTGGACCAGCTAAGTTTTGTTATATCCAGGTTCAACAAAGTTAGGCTTGCTTAACAATTAACACCGTAGTCTTTCTGATTTGGACCTTTGGTTCGCATACTCGAATGAAACAAAAAAGGGACCCACACACGTGCTTTCTACCGGAGTCGGTGGATTCTGAGTCGGACCTTTGGATCCTGTTGTGGACTATTCGGAAAAAAGGGCAAAAAAAGGACCGGACTATTTGCTTTCTTCCGTAGTTAGTGGGATTCTGATTTGAACCTTTGGTTAGTCCAATTCAAATAAAAACAAACGAAAAAAGGGAACCCCATCGACTTGCTTTTTATGGAACAAGAGGAGGACCTCCATCTCTACCTAAACACCTCAATAACGTAGCGATAGCTCGCCATTCCGTTTAAATCGAAGGGGCATTCACGCTATCAAGGGATCCATTTGATTTGGATATTGAGAAGAAAAGGAGAACTCTCTTATTTTCCACCGTAACCAAAAGGAAAGGGAAGAGAATTGGTATTTATATAATATATAATACATAAGGGCTCGTGTTTGGTTCACAGAAAATATTTTCTCTTCTAGGAATATGATTCATGAGAAGCAGATTTCTGGAAAGAGGATGTCTCAGAAAGTACTTTTGGCATGTTTGGTTGACAATGAAAAAAATGATAGATTTTCAGAGTGCTTATGTTTAGTTGACTATCCACTTTTTTAAAAAAGTTATGTGTAATTCCTATTATATCCTTAATAAAAATTAGGTCTTTAATGCTGAAGGACTTTTTTTTGGAAGAAAAAATAAGAAAAGAAGCATTTCATTACTTTTTCGTTAGCCACACTTTTTTTCCTTCTTTTTCCGCGAACCAAATGAGCCCTAAGTATCGAGGCTGGGCAGGGTTTGAACTTGGTCGATGTAAACCGGATCCCAGCCTATTTAATGGGCAAGCTCAAATTTCAAGCAAAATTCAATCCTTCAAGCTTAAAAAATAGGCCTAGACTAGTCTGAAACCATCCCCGCTCAAGCGAACATAATGGACATCTTGATATTTGAGTAGGTAATTGTCCCTAACTTGCATAAATACTAACCATTCATGAAGATTCAGCAATTTGGTAGATATGACCTCTACAGTTCAATCCTAAGATCCGTACTATCCTAATTTTTTATGACAATTTTGATAACTTTTAATTCTTTTATTTGTGTCATTGTTTACACCCAATCTCGACATCCCAACTTGCGGCAATAAGTAAGCACCGCATGAATAAGATTAAAAGGAGTTAGAACGTAAAGAAGGTCATGTGACACTCGCTAAACTCAATAAAATTTGTTGTAATATATCCTTGAAAATATTATTTATTTTTATATAATTTATTTCATTTATCTTTATAAAATTTTTATTTGAAATCAACCCGTTGTTGATGGGTCAAGTTGAGTAGCTTCCAATATTAATCAATTTGGTTCTAGTTTGAAAATTAAGAAACCGTTGGATTTGGATTGGTTATGAGTTATTTTTAATCCAAATCCACATAGGTCTTGTGGATTGCTAACTATTGCATGATTAAATATAGCCAATATCATGTAGTGCGCTTTCTTAGCCATTTTAGGGCCTATTTGGTTGCCCGTAATTGGGCACCAATCTTGGTCTGACTTAGGGAGAGCCCACTCCAAGCGTTCAATTGGCTTTAGAAGAAATGGCCCGAAATGGTTTTACCTTTTGAGGATCTGAGGCCACTTCAACAAAGTGAGCTCTAGTTCAACCTATTCACAACAAACCAAATGTGCCTTGAGATTTATGGATTATGAAAATATTAATTAGAACTTCAAAAAGAAACTTCTCGCTAAGTAAAAAATAAGAATTTTCATCTTATGGATTGGAGCTACTTTTAATGAGGTATAGGCTTATCTACTGATCCTTGTCTGTGATTATGTTTAACCTTATTATTAAGTTTCTCTATGGGAAGTCATAAAGAATAATACATTTAAATGAATCAAATTCTCATTCTACCCATTTCACACAATATAACATATTTATAAATATATATATTTTCATTATCCTTGACTTAAATAATATCATATAACTTAAAAAATATGATGTAGCTTAAAAATTAATAAATAATTGAGTCATGATAACAGTTTATTATCTTCCCGTCTAGCTTTTCTACTGAAGCTAGTAACAGAACCTAATAATCATTCTTCTAATAGCTCGAAAATTTTGAATAGATCAACACTCAATTTAGTTCCCAACTCTAACCCTTCTTTGCTCCTAATCCCCACCATGACCCACCAATTGCCCCCTTTCCCTCGCCCCTGCCTCTCTCCCTCCCTTTTCTCTCTCTCTCTCTCTCTCTCTTTAGTACATTGGCCGTATACACTACTCTTGTATGAGCACAACTAGCGACATTACTATTAACTCTCTCTTTCTTTGAAGACCACCTCCTGTTCTCCTAGACTCCTACAACTCTGCTCAAAGCAAATCCAACAGTAGCGTAATCCAAGAAGATGAATGAGAAGAAAGATTCAAGCTATAAAACACAAGAAGAAAAGAAGGGGTGTTTTTTCTTTTTCTTTGTTTTTTTTTTTTGGGGGGGGGGACTGGACGCGACCATATCATGCGAGACTCGACAGCCCGTGATGTGCAAGAGAGATGTGCTGCGGTTGAGAATGGCCATATGGAAGGTGAGAGAGGGAGTAGAAGGCATTGATAGATTTAGAAAGAGATGAGTTCGTACGGGCTAGCAAGGAAGAGCAGCGTTGCTGAATAAATTACTTTATATTATATTCATATTATTGTATTTATGATATATAATATATTATTAATCATATTGTTATCTTTTTATACAATTATAATTTTAAATTCTAATAGAAACATATTATTATTTTTTATATCTATAATTATAAAACTATTTAATATATTACTTCAATTTACTTTAGTTTTCAAATCAAAATAGTAATTATTATTAAAATAATAATATATTATAAGTATAAATGAAAATACTAATTCAATAATGGTAATTAATATATTTTTATAGGATTCATAATTTCTAGGATCATTGAATATATTTTTAGAAAATATATTACTAATTTATTATAATATATTTTATATGATCAATACATATATTTTATAAAATATATTAGGGATAGTTTTAGGTGATTTTGAATTTTTATAGAGGACGAAATAAATTACTTGTACAAATACCTAAATATTTTTAATTATTAAAATATAATATACTAAGTATGATAGTTTTAAATCATCAATAATTAAGATAACTAAGATTGGCTCGCCAAACGCCACTCGCCCATATATCCGATTCTCAGTTCAACCCCACGCCAAGCCGCAACAAAGCTGACGTCGCCTGCCAAAACGCTCGCTCTCATTTGGATTCGCTTTCGCGACCCCGATGGCGGCACCGAGCAAGAGATGGCTTCCCCTCGAAGCCAATCCCGATGTCATGAACCAGGTTCTCCTCCACCTCCATCTCCTTCCAAACTTCCTTGATTTGGATTCCGCCGATTAGGGTTTGGAAGATGATGAGAGCCCGACTCAATCGTTTCTTCCAATATTATAAATTTCTGATTGGAACGTTATCTTTTATCGGGATGGAATTCTTTCTACTTAATGATGGTGATGCAGTTCATCTGGGGACTTGGTGTTCGCGAGGAGGAGGCGGAGTTTAATGATGTATATGGTTTGGATGAGGAGCTCTTGGAGATGGTTCCGAAGCCCGTCCTCGCGGTGATCTTTCTCTTCCCACTTACTGCCCAGGTAATTCCATTGGTTGATGCACATCTTTTTCAACTATCTTCTTCAGATAACATTTTCTTGCTACCTGGTTTTATCCATCGCTCGCTCTCTCTTTCTCTAAATCATGATCGTTCTTTCGGGCTTTTGATTCAGACTGAAGCTGAGAGGAAAGCTGATAGGGAACAAGGCTCGACTGAGAAGAAGGTAATTTGTTTTAGGTTTCGTTATCTAATTCTATTAACTTGGAGTAAAAAAATTTTGTTCCTTTCGCATTTTGAAAATACTATGTTAAATTTCTTGGAAAATTAAGAGATTGCAAGAAAGGAGTAAGTAAAAAGTATTGGAATTATTTTGCATGTCATTTTGTAATATTGCAAATTGCTAGATGGCAATCTAATACGTATAATTATAATGATGCAGAAACGTTTCTTTGGTAACATAAAATTTGAGATGTAGGAAATACAATGTATTAAAATAGTATAGGCAGTAGGCTGGTGGCCTGATATCAAGGTAGTATAAGGGAAAAAGAAAATCAAAAGAGATACAAAACCTTATACCCACAGTTAAGGAGGACAAGAGAACCTGCGGTGCGTGGGTCCCGCACCCTCCACCACTGCCAGCATTTACAAAGTATGTGCCATACGTGCAGTCGGTGCAAGCCATTAGAAAATGACTGTAAACCACAAACAATGAAAATGACGACGGAGAAAATGGACCGCTACTGTATATGATCTGTTTACACCTGGGGGAGGGGGGATGGTGTCAAGAGAAATGGCTATTATTTTCATTTCATTATATGATTATAATGCCTGAGGGAAATTAAGTGGCAAGGTCAAATTCCTTTGTATGATGCCCATATTGCCCAGCCTGGTATGTACCATACTGTGTGGAACAATATGCTATGCTACTAAATCCATGATCTTAAGTTGTTGAGCTGTATGAGTTCAACATCATAGGATTTTTGATTTTTCTCTTGTTCTGGGGAGGTTTCAATTATGCAGATCTGGAAAAGGTGTCTTTGATGTTTGTTAGTCATAATAGGTGAGCAATATATTAAAATGATTGCATTCTTTTTCTTGGTTGTGTCATACAGGAATACAGGATATGTGGGATATTGACAAGACTATCTCACTAGGGTTAAACTGGGTCTGATGAATGAGTATGCCGTTATTTTGAAACTTAAGGGATAACTTGAAAGAAAACATAGTAAGTTCAAAAAGGCAAATAACGTGTAGTGAAGTCGTCAGAGTGTTCTCTTTCTATTTATATTTTATTTCCTTTTTTATTTGAGGGGGGGGAGTCAGGATTGTGTCTAATGTTGGGAGGAAAAATCTAAAGAAACTGGTTGGAAGCTATGCGAGAATCGAGGAAGCTTATAATGATGAACGATGTGACCCTTTGTAGGAAGAATGATGAATTAGGTATAAGACAACCTCTGACAGAAGGATAATATTTTCTGCTACCAATATTGCATTGAGTTTTACTCTTTATCTGTCTCTTTGGTTGCAGGAACCAAATAAAAAGGTGTACTTTTTAAAGCAAACAGTTGGTAATGCTTGTGGAACCATTGGTATTCTTCATGCTGTAGGAAATGCAACATCTGAAATTAATCTAGGTAAGTCCAGGCCATACGTTAAGTTCTGTAATTCTTGGACAATGGTTCCTTCTACTTTCACAGATAATGCTATATACATTTCTCAGTTGAAGGGTCTTTTTTTGACTGTTATTGAATTTAACAGATTTCAGTTCAAGTTGGATCTGATAGCCAGAACAGTTAGCTGCATTACAGCAATTATTAATGTTCATGGCTAATTATTTTTCAACTGCATGTTCTCTTCGTTGTTTTGTTTCCAGTCAAGGGCTCGTACTTTGATAGGTTCTACAAGTCAACAGTTAACTTGGATCCATTTGAGGTTTTTATCAACCTTTATTCCCAGTTCATCTATCTATTGACTTCCCCATTGTGTATTTCTCTGTTCATTAACTTTTGAGTCTTTCACATCATGTTTGTGTTCTTCAGCGTGCTGATTTTCTTGAAAAAGACAGAGAAATGGAGGATGCTCATTCTGTAGCAGCTACTGCTGGGGATACGGAGGTGATACTTATTTGGTTAATGAGTAGCATACTGTCAATTTGTGATACTAAGTGTCAATATAATATTCAGCAATTAATATATGTCACTCAAACTTTTTGGCTGCCCGTGTTCAAGTTTTTACAACCCATTTAATGTTACTAATGCGGTAAACAGCTTCGGTTGTAGTACCAAAAAAAAAAAAAAACACCTTCGGTCATTTATTGTTGTATTTTAATATGATCAGCACTCAGTTAACCTTCAAGTTTGCAAGAAAGGCCATTTATGATCTCGATGTGATTAACATAAAACCAGTTAAAAAGGTCTCTTTTTAGAGTAATACTAGAAAAAAAAGAGGTGCTGATAGCTGCGGTTACCATATGTATATATGTTTGGGGGCTGTATCTAAATCAGGTTGTGATGGGAGTGCAATATTTTCTCAACATGAGCTGGAATGTGTTTGACCAACCCAAACATGAACAACTTGGAATCAACTTTTTATGTGTAGGCTCAAAAGCCAACCCAAGTTCGTTGCATGTTTGCCCACTTGACCTAATTGAGTTGGGTCAGGTCGGGTTTGGGTTAAAGCTGACCTGAGTTGCTACCTTTGTAAGGAGCATATAGTTGGTACTTTTGTTTGGAGTAAACTGTGAATCATACCTTGTATCTGACTCTTTTATTCTTCCAGGCTTCTTCAGATGTAAATGAACATTTTATTTGCTTCACATGTGTTGATGGTAAGGATGATCAATTTCTCCTTAGATATTTCCTAAGTTGCTTTATTTACCATTGACGTTTGAATTGGATTATCTTCTACAGTCATAATAAAGCAATTGCATTATTGTTTTCATGGCATATTGTAGGAGAGCTTTATGAGCTTGATGGGAGGAAGTCCCAGCCGATATCTCATGGTCCCTCATCACCCAGTAGCTTGTTGCAGGTGCTCTGTATTCTTTCGATAATCCTTTTTCTTATTGTTTGTGCTCTTCTATCCTTTGCTGACTAGTTGGCCAAGAATAGTTATAGTCTTATAGATAAACTACGAGATCAGGATGTTGCAAGGGAAGCCATTCTATTTTCAGGGAAAGAAAAGGCAACAATCGATATGTTACAAAAATACTTTTCTGAGAAGTCTTCTGGAAAATAATCATCATTGTTTATACAACTATCTCATGATGTCATCATACCATTTCTTTATCATCATCGTCGTCATCATCATTTTAATGGTGATGTCCTAGCTTCTTTGGCTGATATTGCTTTCATTTTAAGCTATGCATGAAAAATAGTATCTTGTTGTGTAGATACTTCTGTAGTGTCCAAACAAACTAATTATCTTTTGATGGAAGTGCATATCTTATGCTCTAGAAAATTATGAAAACATCTGACCATGCCCTGCAAGGCTTAAAATTATTATGAATGACTATGAATTCTTGTCCTTTCATTTCAATTGATGGATACATTCATCCGCCCATACTTGTTTCTTTGAAATCCTTCCCAACTTCCACCTGTACTGATTCTGTGGATGCAAGGATGAAGAATCACATGCCTGTGGCATTCTAGCTTGGCACAGGCACATTACTTCCCGTGATATGTTGTGCTTTGTCAACCTGTGCCAATGCTGGAAGCAGTCTGGCACAGCACCATGCCAAGTGCTAGCACTCAGCCGATATGAAGCCAGTGCTGCATATTAGTAAGGCACTAGAATAGTACATATTTTTCAGTGCCATGCCGGCTGGCAAGTCAATATTTCCTGGCGAATAGTTATTCCCCAGTCTATCCTTAGGTTTGCTTCAAATATCCGAAACTGATGCCAAGAAATGGGTATTGTTATGGACACATCAGTGTGGATGTGAAAGAAGAAATCCATAAAAAATAGAAGGATCGGGCATTTAAACACATACCTTCACCTGGCATTCATACACGAGTCCATGTAACATTGATTCTTAGTACGGTTCCTTGAATTGACTCATTTCAACCCTATCATCCTTAGTTTTCCCATCCATCGTATCATTCTCTTCCTTGCGATGTTTTATGCTCAGTGGCTTCACATTATTGCTCTATACTTCTATTCACAACATTTGTTTCTGTTGTCCTGAAACAGTCATGTAATATGATCGAGAAGTGCTCTTTCATATTGTCCGCATGTTTTTTAGAGAAATATCTTAATATTGCCTTTCTTTCGTGTAGTGAATTAAAATTGAAAAGAGGGGGTAACTCTTGCATGCGCCTTTGGAGACTGGAGCCTCATCTAAAAGTGAGTTCCGCTAATATATATACAGATGGGTGGGTTTAGTTCTTAGTAAAATAACAGTACTAGACAGCCCTGAAGTTCTGCTTTTAGGTGGCCTGCCAACTAGGAATGTGATCCTCAACCCTCGGTGAGAGTAATAGGGTGCTTATCCTGTTTCTTCAGGGCTCTGTGAGAATTGTTTTTCTCTTTAGCATGTTGCCATGAATAAGAACAAATGGTTAAGTAAGATGGTAAGACTTTATTAGAAGTTCCAGAACGTGTTGGTTTCAACAGTGTGGATCATCATATAAATATGATCTGTGAATAAACTCAACCAACTAGCGGTCTATTGGTTCATAATTCCTAACAATGGGAATGTTCTGCAATGGACTGCCTGGCAGAAAATCATCACCTTGAGGTCCTGTGTCTGCCTTAACAGGCTGCCGTAGAGCCACCAAGACTTCACATACCCAAAGTATGGGACGGGGATAACCATGAAGGATGGAAAATGTTGCATTTAGTTTGATGAACGGCATGCTCATGATACGATGCATAACTTGGTGGAACAAAAGTATAATGGTTATTAATATTAAATAATTCAAATAAAGTCTAATATGGTCTGTTAAAAAAATGCTTCTTTGGTGCTTTGGCATTCTCAGTGCCATCGGATTACCGGATACATTATCTTCCACATGCAAAGTGACTTGATTCATTTTATACATTTGTTTGTGCATATTTCCTGTGTTAGTCATTCTGTATATTATATGTAATGCCTTTGCAAATTTTCTTTTGACAGGATGCTGCAAAGGTTATAAAAGCCATGATCCAGAAAAATCCTGACTCAATGAACTTCAATGTCATGGCACTCTCAAAGAAAGCAAAGTAATTAACACTGAAACCAGTTGGCTATTCAGTTCATCTTTCTGTATGACAGTCCATGTTAGGCTGCCTGCTATTCTAAGTTTTTACATGTTCCCTGATCATTAACTCAAAATCTTTATGATTTTATGGGTTTGTGATGATAGAAATCTTGACAAAATGGTGATGGACTCGTGATGTTTGCAGTTAAGCAGTCAGTGCTGCTGTTTTGGTTAATACGCCATGCTGCTACATGTGCTACAGTGCTAATACTCAAATATTTTTGGGCTGGAAGAAACCATATATTGATCTCCTTGTCATGGTAGCTTTGAGGCAGAAACGAATTAGATGTTGCGAGTCCTGTAAGCATATGCCTTGTTCGACCAAGTCGCAGAAATGTGGCAAAACAGTGGTATCATCGCTCTTCAATCATGCCTTGCATGGAATTTTTACTTGCATTCCATGTTTGCTGATTGTTGGCAGCTTGGTTTCTAGCTGTTATGCTTTAGTCTGTCCTTTGATGCTCCAGAGTTTAATGCTGCGCTACAAATTTGAAAGAAGAAACTTACATGGCGAGTTTCATAGAGTTCCCGCGTCATCTTTGCTGCAACCCTGGAAACATATCCCTCTCTATTAAGATATTCTTCAGCCCCAAGGAAGCAATGCCGGCCAAAGCACCCTGTAGTGTCGATGTCTATATTTTATTCAGAACAGTTCGTATCCAGCGAAGTCGTATATGAATATGATGTTTCCTTCTTGGGTCGTGGACAGGTCAGGAAAGGAGCAAGTGTGGTAGGTGACTTTCAAGCGAGCCTTTGCGTCGTTTGGCTATTTGCAGGTCCTTGCTGCTCCTCATGCAGCAGCCTCTGAATTCTGATTGCCTTCGGATCATATGCTGTCAGATTGTTTCTGACTCAAGTCCAACAAGCCCTTTCAGCCCAATCGCAACAAGAGTTGCTGCAGCCTGTCCCCAACGAGCTGCAGTGACCCAAGCAGCTCATACATTTCGCGAAGTGGACCTATATACAACGAAACAAACAGGCCCTTGCAGTATGTGTTGGTTGCACCTTAGCACAACTCAGCATGGCTGACGAGTGATGACTTAATTAGTAGTCAGTTCAACCGCGAGCCAAGTCCCGGGCCGTTATTTGTAGGATGCATTTGGTTCATGGTTGGAATTAGAATTAAAATCAAAATAAATTAGAATGGGAATCGGAGTGGTCATAACTCTCGACGTGTTTGTTTTGGAATCGAAATTGAATACTAGAAGAGAGAAGGAATTAGATTTTGGAGGGTTGGAGCATTTTTATTCTTTCCTAAATTGTAATTGGAATAGGACTTCTTCCAATCAAACTGTTGGAGTGGGAGCCACTCATTTTCATTTCTATATTAGAGTCCAATTTCCTTCAACCAAATATATGCCTGGATCCTATCACCTCAAATCAGCTCCAATAGCTTGCTCTTGAAGCCTAAGGTGGCTTTTATGCCTCTTAGCAGCTTAAAATGTTGTATCTCCTATTATCTGCGGCGGCTAGAGTTGCTCTATTCTCACTCAAACAGCATGAACCACTTCCCTGCCTCCAGGAAGGTGAAGATACTTGCGCATGTCGTTTTAATCCCTAAAACCTATGAGGTGGGGCTTGAATTTGATCGATCAAATAATTTGGTACAACATTAATATATTATGGATGGCAAAGTATGGAATCCATCGTTTGCTTTAGTATCTTCCCACCGGCAGCAACACTGCAACCAAAAAGAGGCATATTTTAGAACTTTAAAACATTTTGTTTGCGAAATTTTTTTTCTTCACTAAAATATTTTTTCTGAAAGATGATTTCTGCAAATATGATGCTTCGAAAAATAGTTTTAGCATGTTTGGTTGATCATGAGAAAGTAGCATATTTTAAAGTGGCATATATTTTATTGAGCATATACTTTTGTTAAAAAAATTATATGAATTATCTATTATACCATTAATAAATAGCAAAAAGTTAACTTGGCAGTTGAGGATGGTGGCACATGCGTGTATTTACCTCTTGCACTTTCTTTCGAGCCTAGGGTGAAATATACGTACAAACATAGGTTTTCTATTTTGTGAATCCCATTCCACGTCTCTAAATTTTTCACCGTATAAGACATCTATGAACTCATTTGGTTCGTAGAAAAGGAAGGAGAAAATGTGTGGTCAACTAGAAAATAAATAAAAAAAATGTATGGTTGGAATTTTTGAAGGAGAGAAATAAAAAATAATATTCTTATAAAAATAAGATTTTTTATATTTTATGAAAAAAAATTGTAGGGGACATAAAAAAAACTATTTTTCACCGGTTGGAAGTTGATTTTTTTTTTCAAAAAATGCTTTTTAGCCATTAAAATCCAACTGCTGTTACTCAAACAAGGCCAGCATTTTGAGAGGATCCAAACTCGGCTTAACAGCCGTTACTTTCCTTCCGGAGAAGTACAGCCAAGGTTGGAATTCCGTGTTGTTTTGCTACTCCAACAGTAACCTTCGCGCACTGCTACCCCACAAGTGCACGCGACACCTCATCTCGAACAGAACTGGATGAACGACGACAAGTTTATTCCTCGGCGCAAACCTGACAACCAGCCTCTCTTTCCCTATTTTCTTCTTTTCTTCTCCCCTTTTCTCAACCCGGTGGAGTGAAAAAGAGAAAAGAAGAGGGGAAAAAAAAAAAAAAAAGCCTGATATCGGTGCAAGCTGACAACCAGCTGGGCCAAAAAGAGGAACCCAACGCGCTACTATGAGATTCCGTACAGATGTATATTTAATTGCAGACGAAACCGATCCATAGCCCATATATACTAAAAAGTACTACAGCACAGGGCGATTTCTAGAACCCACATATAGTAAAAAAATATTTTAGCTGCAGACTCATTGAGACGAACCATATACGAATAACCCGTGCAAACATATATTTAATCCCACCAATTAATTATTTGCCAGAAAAATTTTAAGTTAATCCCAACGATTATCCGCCAGAGAGATTTTAAATATTTTTTGAGAACTTAGGTGAGATCCTAAAATGGTCCAGATATTGTTTTCCAATTTAAGTAAATAATATAAATAAGTGCAAACATCTCGCTATATATCATGACAGCAACTCCAACGTCATGATAATTGCATACAAACAGGTCCATAATAAGACACAATTTATTCAACAATGTCGGCAGTAGCATCATAACTGGTACCAAACTAAAGCAACTGCACCAAACACCGTCATCCTCAGCATGCAACGATAGCCTCTACCAGGGAAAACAGCTGCAAATAAAAGGTGACCCACAAGACACAGGCAAGACACAGAAACTCTGATAAGAATAACGCCAAGGACGTCTCGGGAAGCAAACGGCGGAGTGCAAGCTCTGACTCGAGAAAGTGAAGAGGAAGGGGGCGGTGATTCGTTTATTTAATTAGGAGGACTGGGCCTAGTCGATGCGGTGCTGCGCGACTCCTTGATGTCGCGGGCCTTGGAGGCAAGCCGGGCACGGGCCTGCTCCAGCTGGTCGAACCCCGGCGGGCGCCTGCCGGTGAGGTACTGGTACATCCAGGAGAGCACCGACAGCGCCGCCACCCCGAACCCGCCGGAAGTGACGAAGCCGGCCACCAGCAGGAACACGGCGATGGTCGCCGGGACCAGCACCGGGCTGAAGATGACCAGTAGCGGTGTCACCACCGTCAGCCCGATCACCGTGCCGGTCAGCGTCAGCCCCGACAGCAGCAGCAGCAATCCCCCGATGGTCGCCGCCGTCACTCCCCTCACAATCGTGTGCGACGTCGGCTGACGATCCTTCTTCTGATGCTCCGCCATCTCCTCGACCTTGTTTCTTCTTGCTCTACTCCTCACTAATGCTGTGCCGTGCCAACCTCCTCTCTCTCTCTCTCTCTCTTCTCCAAGGGAGGGAAAGATGCGGATGGAGTGAGGAGGTGGGTTCTTATTAAAGAGAAAGGGCGGAGGGGGAATGGGGTGGGACGCGTGGAGAGGCACGTGCCGAGGGGTTTCAAGTGCAGGGTCGTTTGCATGAGGGTGAAGTGGGTGGGAAGGTGACGCGTGTGGGCTTGGTTTGGCTGCTATCGGCGACACCACCGAGGTGGACGAGAGGATCGAGAGTGTTCCATTGGATTGCCGTGGCGGGGTGAACCACGAGCAAGTCGACTCGATGCACTTGGCTCCATCGAGCCCGAGCTTAGAAGTGTGCGGACACAAGTATCAGGTTAGTCGGTCACCACAGAATCTGACCAGCACAGCAGATTCAACCAATTCAGCTAGCTTGATTTTATTTTGGATTGATTTTATGTTATAAATTTATTTGTATATTATCATTTTAGAGCTTCTTATAATTATTTTCTTTGTAGGATTTTTTATTATTTTATGATTCTATATATTAGGGATGCAAATGGATCGGATCGGATCGGATTCTGAGTAACCTCGGCCTAATCCATTTTTTTTGTTCGGTCACTGGGTAACCCATGACTTGAAAGACTTGCAATTGACCTCCGGTCGCGTGACTTACTAACTAAGCCGGTCTACAAGCCAAATTTCACATCACACTATTTTTTTATCTATATGACTGATTGGACGGAACTTGGTGTCTCCAAGCTCCCCTCTCACGAGGGCAAAAAAAATCCCAGACCTTCTTCCAAAATCCAATTACATTGCAGAAAACCGTCACATGACCCATATTCAGTTCAGTGTTCCCTCACTTTCTCCCTTCAAAAGTAAAACAGAAGGAAAAAAAAAAGCCAGCTACCAAGACACCAGAGGTATCAACGGTGTAATAGATCGAGAGAGAATGCTGACGGGCCGAGGTTCCTTTGGATTATAGGAATGCTATCCTTCCACGCTTGAACCCTACTTCGCTGAGAGCTTTTCCTCCCTCTCTCTCTCTCTGGGTCCATTCGATTCGGATTAGATCCATTCGGTAAACCCAGGCCCGATCTAAAAAATGATTCGGGTAAAATTTTCGGACTCGATCCGGACCCATGGGTCTTAAAATTTAGATCGAGTCGGGTCCTGAGTCAACCCGACCCATTTGCAGCCTTATACATATATGGGTCCATATTCGTGTTTAGGGTTTGATGAATGATTAAATGAATTAGCCTTCTTTTCTCTGAACCTTGACGTGAAGCCATGGCCAGAGTCATATGAGAAGTCTGGTTCTCCTTCTTTCCTTTCTCTTCTCTTCTTTCTTTCCTCTCCTTCTTCTCTCTTTCTCCCTCTTTTTCCTGCCATCCTACATCACCCAGGTGCACGGGGTGGGGTGGTAAGCCAAGGGCCCTTGAGATATACGGGCCGCGGCTGATTGGACCATTTTATGTGTGGCTCAATATTTTGATGATTGTCTGATATAAAGCCACTCTTCTCCTTTTCTATCTTATTTTATTTTTTGATCACCATAAATATATTCATACTAGAGCTGTATGACCCATCCATCTTTTAGGCAGGATACCGCTATCATGTACCACTATTGTATGCATACTTGACCTAACCCATAGGTTGAAACTTCAACAGTTCATGCAACGAGCGCCTAGCGGATGTAATTAAAATGATTGACACAACATAATGGAGCGCAAAAGTTGTGCATGAAAATGGAGTTAAATATATGTATAGTCTAAAAAGAGAAACGTTTGAGGGTGTATATGCAAAAGTTTTTTAAAAAAATTACAATGTCATGGGTATTGATCTAAATTAAGCTTAAGATGTTTAAGAAAAACAAAAAACTAACTTACATCTGTTACTGGAATTGGTTTATGGAGTTGCTCAGCCATCATTATTCTTATCCCACTAATGCAAGGTGGTGGTGATTGATTGAGTAAGCCATGGAACCTCCAACTTAAAAATAAATTTAAAGAAAAAAAATAGAGATTAGATAACGTTGGTTATATAAAAAGTCTTAAAAATGTGATAGTGTGGGACATCAAACTAAATAAGATTAGACAAGAGTGTCTTGATTCATTTTACGTAAATTTGGATGTTTTTGGGTCCTTCAGATGATTCTAACAAATTACATGATGGGCCGAATGAACGCTTACAATGAACAGTAAGCTACCAGGCCGTGACTTGGGTTCACGTTTCAGCCCGGACTTACTCTAATTTGTGAGGCCTGCCACTGATTGGACATGCGGGCCCACTGTTCCAGCTTTGAGACTTGCACATCAATTTCTAAGTACATACATAACCCACTTAAACAGAAGTATATATACAACCTCAAAATGATCAGAGGTACAAGTGTTCTAATTCTTGACTCAACTTTCATGAGGTTCTCTCAAGATTAACTTCGTCTGCAGAAGCCCAAGCTTAGCAGATAGACTTAACCTCCTTAATAATAACAATAATTCCAATTTTGCAACAAGAATCTCTCAATTTTCTCTCTGGTACCAATTCTATGAAAAGTCTGTGTTCATTCACCTAACAAGATTGCCAAATTAATTTAGGCATTTATTTATCAATATTCAGCAACAAGGTGTAGAATCTTGGAGATAATAGACCTGAGCCTTTAGAAAGACTCCTTTCTTTCATAGTCCTTGGCACGGGCAAGTGATTCCACATGCACTTTTTTTTGGTATACTCCATCTAATTAACAACTCTTTGGTTTAGCGCTTGCTTTGAGTGCTTTCTGAAAACCAAATTATGATTGATTGGGTCGCCAGACATGCTGGATTAAGCAAATCAATCAATGATCTCGGTCTATGAGGAAACTAGGTTTGGCCTTGTCTTAGTAGTTAAACATATAAAGTGATAGATAAACTCATCAAGTAAAATTATAGTTATCAAATTGTTATATATATATAATATAGAATATATTTTTAATCAAAAAATGCAATAATTCATTTTTTAAAAAATAGACAATGTGCATAATAACTGATAAAAACTTTAAATAGAGATAGTTATAGTTATCTTGGGCACGTTAACCATTCGACCCTGATAAACTTCTCCAAACTTGCACTATGTAATTTCTAAAGCAACGTAACCTATTCTTCTAAGAAAAGTGGATGCAGCTTGTCTCTTTCCATCTTTTGCTCTACTTTCTTAAGGAACGTGAGCCGTTTGCTTTCTCCATTTTTACAAAGGAAACCTCTGCATGTAGCCTCCGTCCCTATGTTTTCTTGTAGTTTTCAGAGGGGGTCGATTCCGGAGTTTGGATCCTCAATGGTGCGACGAGAAGCTCTTATTTATTCTTGGAATATACCCAGATATTTTTAGGCACAATGTATAACGCATCACAGAAACAAAGGAGAGTCGCATGCTTTCAGAATGGATGATGTGGCGGCTATCCACGATGGTGCTGCACTCTAGACAGTGCAAAAGATTCGGGTCCATTTATCCATCGGCCCAAGAAAAGCAGCTGCCCTTATATCATTTAGGTTCTCTATCCATCATAAAGGATTTGCAGCTTTGGACATCTCCGGCCACTGTTCAATCTCAACCCAGAGGAATGAGGTGTCCTATATAATTTAGACATCAAAGGCCCTCTGCCTGATTTGCTTCAACAAACGGGTGAGATCCTATTCATTGGGGTCTTCACACCCCTTAAAGCTGTAGCACCAAGTGGTGTGGCATCAACTTTCCGACACAAGAACTCTTGCCCCTTCCTACCAACCGAGGACACAAAGAAATCTCTTTCAATTGGCTAGATTTGTTTTGCTGGCTTGGATTACTTCGACGATTTCTGTAACATCAAATGGATGGAGTCGCTTTCCATGAGCACATAATTTTGGCAGAAGCCTCTCTCGCCATCATGATGTTCCCACATGTAAGCATCATGGGGTGTGATGTTTCCGGACCCATGCAGGGTCTACATGCAGCCACTGCCGTCCAATTATCATACAGTATTTTAGTGGTGGAAGGAGGGTGCCTCTTAGGCCTCGCTTCAATAGTTTGGCTTTTGTATGGTTTCTAGTGGGATCTTCTCTCTTTTGGTTCTTGTGGGACCTGAAACGTGCAAGAGGTTTTCAACTTGATTACATCTTGTCCCGGAGTCACACGCTAGCTTGATTAGCTTGTTAGGACACATCAAGGAGATTGGTGAAAGTGTAGGAGAAGAATGAAGGTTTGGTGCATGCATTAGGATTTAAAGTAGCTAGCATTTCTGGCTGAATAGAAGAACTGATCCGTTCTCATATTAGAACTTGGAATCTTGCATAAAGAAAGGTCCTATCAGTTTGGTAGACCTTTCTTTTTGTGTTCCTAGGAGGCTTTTCTATCTTTCATGAGCAAGTTTTTGTGGTTTTGGGTTACGGAATAAAGGGTGTTCCGCCACTAGAATGAGCGAATATTTTACGTTCTACTCCAGCGAAAAACGATTCGATGCTGGAATCCAAACTATAAACAAATGGTTCACTAGATCCAAGACTTTGGGTGATCAGAAATGAATACAGAATACCATGTGATACAAGTATTTGCCTTTAACAAAACAAACATAGAGAACTCGGAATATGCTCCATTTGGTGGGGCTTTCTTAGCTTCTCTGTTACAGTTTCTAAGACAGCTATGAAAAGCGGGCACCCAATGGGTATCCAAAGAGGACTTTGTCTGTATTTGCTTGCAGGAGATTATGCGTATAATTAATTATACAGTCCTGTGGACTCTTAAAAAACAAACTTATAGCTCATATGCGATGTCAATATCATGTATGGTTGGCTGCTCACGAGTCCTCTCCAGCGGGGAATAAGTCTCTTTGCATCAAAACAGTCTGCTGCCTCTATTATGAGAAGACAAGTTTCCGGAGTACAGCTCGAATGAGAGACAGAAACTTTTTTGGGGTAATGAAGGAGAGTTCACGCTGGCATTGACTTGACTTGCATGCAAATGGAAGTGTTTTTTTCCTTTTGTTTTGTTTTTAGAGACTCGGGAGGAGTGTAAAACCACTCCTACCTTGAAAATTTTACTGCAAGAAAGTATGTAAAGGAAATGAAAAGGAAAACAGAAGCGTTACAAAACAAAGGAAAGCAGAGTGCAGAAATAAGTGGAAGGAAGAACGTTCGGCTACTTCATGGACACCAGGTTATGAGCTCTAGAATATTTGTTGGAACAAAGGCACCTCAATAAAAAAATCTGGACACTGCTTTCTGGAGAACAGACACCATTGCCCCTTTCTTGTTCAAGAATATCTTAAAGTCGCTTTCTTGCCAAATTCCGAAACAAATGTCAATCGCAGGTTGATCCCAGGCAGTTCTCGTACAATTTTTAATCCATTTGTTCTGCCATGAGGTCCAAAGTGAAAGCAAGGAAGGAGGGGAAACCTTTTTAATTCCAAGCGAAGTCTTCATAGCAAACCATAAGCTCTTACTGTAAGAAACAATGCAGAAAAAGGTGCGAATTAGTTTCAGTAGCTGCATGCCCAACAGAGATAACAAGATGATTCCACCAACCAGCCCTTCTCGCCTAAGACCTTAATTATGTGGAGTCCATGTTTGATAGCCAACAACCAAGGGAAGATGTTGAGTTAATTTCAGCCCCCCCCGCCCCCACAAAAAAAAAAAAGAAGAAAAAAACTCGAACTGAGACGGCTCTGTCTGCTGTTAATTTCATGATTGGTTTGATGCTTTAATTCATACATAAATAATTACGAATATATGTACATGGATTACCTCCATCATTAAAGTTTACAAAGCTTTAAATGCACTTGGTTAATCATGCATACATTGTGTCAAGATCTCTCTCTAGACTTTATTAGAGGGGGAGAGACAGAGAGAGCAGCTACATGTTAAAATTTGTGTGTTTTGGTAAGTTCTCATAGCATGGAAGGGTTAAAATTGGAAGAGATCATATGGGTTAAATTTGTGTCAAGAAGTTTACCGGATAACTAAAATCAAAAGCGTAAGGTAAATTTGTGCATTGTATTTGGCATCATTACACGATCAAAGCTCATAAAAAGACTCCCTTTTAAGAAAAAGTTACTGAGAGTTCCCTGCTTGTCATGTAAATTCCGACAGATGCCTATGATTCAAAGCCATGGTTAAACAGCAAAGATTTGTGTAACCATCTAAGATCTCACCCAAAATGGCTAGTCGAAAGGTATTATTTGGATTTCTTGATCCTATATAAGTACTCAAGATCTACCCAGCGAATAACCAATGTGGGACTAAATACACGCCCGCACGGATCCTCACAATCTGTCTTTCTTATCCCCTTGCTACATATGCTGCTTTGATTTTATTCAAGGTAATTAATTGTCTGTGTAATAAAATTTGGTCACAACCTGGACTTCTCCCAAGTAGAGAGGGATGCCAACCAAGACAGGTCGGCATCCCATTAAAACCATCGGCATCAGATAACGCATATAGGAGCAGTAAGAACTGTTAGTATGAGAGAGAGAAAAAAATTGCACAGAAAAGGAAGAAACATTATATATTGTTGCCGAACTATTTAACCATCAACCTGCCAGAGATGATTTGCGATGCGCAACTAATAGAAGATAAATGGTTCGCAAAACATCCGACGACACTGCTTTCTAGTTTCTACAAAAACACCATGATTCTTAAGCCATAAAAACAACAGCAGCAACAGCAACATAGAGGTGGGGAAGAGAGAGGGAGAGAGAGAGAGAGAGAGCGGTTCTGGTAAGCAAAGCAATGATTCGACAAGCGTTGTTCATCAACCTCATGACCCATCTTTTGGAAACCTTCTTGTTCTCTTGTTCTCCTCCCTCATCCAATGTTCCAATGATTTGCTACCAAAAAGAAAAGAATCCTGAACCGATGATTGCATCAATTCTAAGAGCTGGTTGATTAAAAATCATAAACAAGGACTGCAAATGACCCATACAAGGCATACGGACGACAGGAGAACCATTCATTCAAAAAGAATTCTTTAGCAACATGAAACCTTACACACAAAGAAGTTGAAACTTTGTAATGGCACCTCGGCACTTGCCAGCGTCACCAACCACAAGGGGCGCGGAGGAGTTGTGCGGTCCGAAGAACGGAAATACGGATAGCAATGTTCCCAGTTATAATAAAACCATCTTCCACCCGCAGGGGACCAACGGCAGACAAACCCCCCGACACCGGCCAGATCACCGCCTGATCAAAAACATCCCAGCCCTGAAATTTCCCCAAACACCCTCATTGTGGAGAGCAGGACCTGATCCTGCCATAAAGAACTGAAAATTACATCATAAATCAGGAGAGCAAAGAGTCCAAGATAGTTGATGATTATTAAAGCACAAACCAACCAACCAACCAACCCATTTCATCTGTACAAAGACATCCACCCCCTCCCACATTCCAGAAAGGGCAAAAAAATTATCAAGAACAAAACTGATATCTACAGCAAATAAATCCCCCTTGCACACCAAAAGATGGGAAATTTTCATCCTGATTATAACTATATACTTCTTTGATTGGATTATATAGATATAAGTAGGCAACCAAAAAAAAAATATTGATGAGCGTGCTACTTGACAGACCCAGCTCGCCGGCAAACAACTTCCAGATTTTGCACAAACAAGTCTGAGAACCCAGTCATCGCCTGGAACACCCCAGGCAGACCGGTCTGTATGTTGTTGAGAGTCATCGATCTTGTCACCTCTACTGCCTTTGCATGCCTCATCATCTCATCCTCCACCTTTCTCCGGCATGCAGCAATCTCAGACTTCTTCTCTGCTAGTGGATCACGTGTGTCAAAAACTTGTCCATCGTTGTCATGTCCGCTGCCCGGAAGCGCCATGCCGACCATCGAGTAGGATTGGTAGTACTTTTTCTCTATGGATCTCAATGATGCCGACTTTTTCTCGAGCTCTTTCGAAAAAGCTTCAGCACGTTTTTTGATCTTTAGCTCCTCTGCCTGTTTGGTGTAAATGACATGGATGACATTCATGAAGCTTTTGATGGCCTCGGAGGCCACAGTATCAGGAAGCCGGTCGAGTGCTTGCTTCCACTCGTCGCAGAAGGCAGTAAGTTCAAGCGAGATTGGAGAAGAATGGTCTTTCTGGGGGTTGTCACTGCTAACTTGATATAAAGTAAGCCTGAGCCAGCTGTAGAGGGCTCGGACATAGTCTCGTTGGTACTTAACGAGACGATTGAAGCTTGAATGCCAAGCTGAGACAGCAGCTTCAAGGTCACGAGTAGCCAGTCGGTGGAGGTCAGATGTCGGCTCACCAGCAGATGATCGATTCACAAGACCATGGACTTGTTGAACAATATGGTTTTGGACCTCATGGAATTGATGCATTGACCTCCACATGTTCAAAAGCCTGCATGTTCACATGTTATAACATAATTCAGATATGGTTGGAGGTTGTTGGAGGTTTTACAGGACCTTCTGGGTTCTTAGGAAAGGGCACCCTAGCTGTTTCTGTATACAAAATTACTGATGTGAGGTAAACAGCTGAGATTTAGGAGAGGAAGATACATTACCCATAGCATATCTCAACAAGTTGTGGGGCGAGTTCATTGTCGCGGACTCTGATGATGGCAGAAGAAGTGGTGGTGACAGCCTGAGATGTGACTATGATCAACGACTGCAATTTCTTTATAGAAGCCTTGGTCTTGTCCAGTTTTGCATCCTCCTTTCCCTTATATTCCTGGTTCTGCAATGTCGACAGCTTCTTTTCATGCTCAATCTTAACGCCCTCTCTAGTCTGCACTTATAAATTCACTCATTAAAACATAGATTAATCATCGTCTTCAAGTTAAAAGCAAAAGACGGCAAAATGCATCAAAAAGAAAGAACCATAGCATACATAAGCAGGTGGAACCATAGCATACATAAGCAGGTGGTCATCTTCCCAATTACAGTATATGAAAACTTCTTTTCCTCAAAAAAAAAAAAAAAAGTGGAATCTTTCAGCCATTATATCCACAAGTATAATTAGGTACTAGCTTGGTAAGGATCATTTTTCTTGGGTGGTTCTATGGGGGATTCCTTTGACTACTTAGCCATGCACTAATGACCTGATAGATAATTAGAAGGTGATAATTTAGAGGTCAGCATATACAAGTTAAATCTTTCAGAGGGTCGATGATACTTCATAAAGTGATCCAATTTATGGAAAAACTTCAGTTATTCTAAATCGTCAATTGATGCATCATTTTGTGTTTGACAGACTGATGTCATGCCTTTGAGACTGAAAATTAGTCCTACATGTAGCCACCCTCACAAGTGAATTCAATAACATAAAGGAAAAGGTACTTTATAATTATGTAAATGAAAGACTCACTTATGTTTTGTAGTTTTCAGTCTGCTCCATTTTTTACATGGAAGCTCATGAATAAAAGGTGATGCCCATAATTTCAACTTGTTTAAAAAATGCGGCTTGCAAATGTACAGGATGAGAATCTATCACAGGCAAAATCACCAATCAAGTGAAAGCAACAACACATTTGATGGCAAGCAAAAGCATACCTCAATTGAACCTGACAGTAAAACACAAATTTCAGTAGAATAGATTGTATGTTTTGTTTCAGGTCTCATCTTATTAATCGAATAAAAAAGAAAATGCTCAATTGACCCAGATGGCAAACCCTAACCCTTCTTTATATAAAGCCAAATTCCTTGTGGACCTGACTATTCCCCAATCATATCAAAGGAACATGGCACAGCACCCCACCATATTCCTGTATAGTGATAATACAGTACGGAGCCAGATACCAGCATTCGGACATGAGCTAAAACCTTTATGTGATCTGTTTGGAATTAGCTTTTGGATCATACTACGTACTGGTCTTATCCAAGCCAACATCTTAGCACAAATACCGTCCAAGCCTTTCTTTCTCTCTTAGCATTTCTATATGGTATTCATAATTGAGCCTATTCGTTCCAAGAAAAAACCAGGCCGACACTAATAGTTGCTTGTCTGTTTGTCTGCCAAGCTTCATAGGGCGAGTACCAAGAACTGATCATGCCTAAGCTGATACCACAGTGTGAACCATGACAGCCAGGGGCCAGAGCTACAATTCATCCAGGTGGTGAACATGACCCATGGAAGATAGTGATAGCAATAAATCCTTCTTCAAAGATCAGTGCCTGGGCAGCACACAAGCTATACGGACACCCAGACAACAGCATCCAAAGAAAATCATTTCCTTCACTTTGCCTCGTGACAAGAACCAATAAGCTCAAAACAAGAAATCACGTCAGGGACCAAAAAACTCAAAACAAGAAATCCCAACTTAAAATCACATTTTGAATGACAAATTCCTTAGTTATGAAACTGGTTGCTGATCTTCCTTTACTGGCATAGAAAGAAAACTCAACACACCACTTAAGAAAGGAAGAGCGATGGGACAAGGAACCAAATGAAGAGGCTTGTTAAAAGCACCCAAACCAGTTCATTACCAGGCCCATCACAGAATAAAGAGAAAGAACTAAAATTTTGATACTTCATGTTCTTAACATTCTAATTTTAGAACCTAAAGATATTGTGAGACCACAATTCTAAAATTTCAATTGAGCTTTTCCTTCCTAGGGACAGTGGCATCAGAGAGAAATTAGACAACATAAATAGCTATTCAGAGTGGTCCATCCAACCAATAGAAATACTCCAAAGAGCAGCAAAAGATAACAGTCGGTTTTAACCAGTTTCAATGTTACTCGGCTAAAAGGCAAAGAATCCTGTCCAGAATTGGAATTTATCCTCCATACAACGATTCCCACGGCCCCCTGCTTTCAATGTCAGTGGGAGGGCATTTTTGACATTCCAACGTGTATGCATGAAGATACCCGTCCGGTTTCCCTGTAATCTAGGGCACCCGAGACGGGGGCAAATCAGAGCATACGCTAGAACAGTGACACCCCGTAATAAAGACCAAAAAAAAGGGTAGAAAGAATCACAACAACAACAACAAAATAATAACAATATTATTAATTTATCGTCCTTCTCGGGAAAAAAGGAAAATAATAGGAAAATACCTTGACCTCCTCGTAGAGCTTCTTCTCCCAAGCCAGGAGCCGCTCCAGCGTCGAGCCGTGGCTCTTCCCTCCACCCGAGTCGTCCAGGATGCCGGTGTCGAGCCGATACTTTATCGCCAACGGCGGCTTCGAGGTCCAGCTCGACGACAGCGCGCTCAGTACACTGTTCGAATGGTACACCGTCTCTATATGATTTTAAAAGCAATAATAATTAATCAGTTATTGCTGGATTTGTATGCAAAAAGGTCCTCCAAAGTGTAATTAATTACAAATAATTGCAATTGGCCCTAAGGAAAGTGACGAGTCTGCCCACTCTTGAGCTGCCGGAAGCTCCGTTCGAACTGGGCGCGGCCGGTTTCCAGGAGATTGGAGATGCCCTCGCCGGCATCGGCCACCTTGACGAAGTACTCCTCGATCGCCGCCACGATCTCCGCAAGGTTGCGGTGGCGTAGCACCATCTTGAGCTCGGCGACGGAGGAGACGTCCTCACGTCCGTTCCACCCGGCTGACGACGATCCCGCCTCCGACATCTCCCGCCGGGCCGTCTTCACCTCCGCCGCCGCGGACGACCCGATCTCCGACGGCGCCGCCCGGCTGGGGTCGGACCCGCCGTAGTCGGATCTGGCGGCGATCCCGTCGGATCTCGACTCCCTCTCCTCCTCCTCCTCGTTCTCACCGTCGCATTCGGTGGTGGAGCTGGTGGTGCCGCTGTAGTGCTCGTCCCAGTCTCGGCAGTGGATTTCTTCCCTCTCTCCTTGGATTCCCTCCTCCTCCTTGTCCACTTCTTCGCGGGGGAGGAGGTGGTGCTGGCGCTGGCGATTAATCTCCTCGAGCTCGGCTTTGCGGCGGTCGAAGAAGTCGGAATCGGGAGGGGAAGGGGGGTAGAAGTTCTCCCAGTCCCAGGCGGAGGATGACTGGGAGGGGGTGGTCGCGTAGGTCGAGTTCATGGGGAGGTGGGGATAGTACTTGGCGGAGGCAGGGGGCGGCTTGCGGAAGGAAGAGGGAGTGGAGGCGGGGTTGGAATCGGACAGGATGTGGGGGAGCTTGGAGCTGGCGATGGTCGGAGAAGGATTGGGGGAAGGGAAGAAGCGAGGAGGCGCCGGAGGAGGCTGGGGAGTGGGCGGCGGGAGGGAGGTGGCGGTGAAAGGGGGCGGATTGGGGTGAGTGCGGAGGAGGAGGATGGGAGGGGTGTGGTCGGAGACGGCAAGGGGCTCGCCCTGGGCGAAGCGGGTAAGAGCGGAGCCGGCAAGCCGGAGCGAGTTGAGGTATTCGGAGTGGGCGGAGGCGAGGTGGTGACGCGAGTCGACGGCCTCCTTCATGAAACGACGCCGCTCCTTGCACCGCCGCACCGTGTCCTCGTTGTCCAGCCGTGACGCCGTGCACCCCATCGCGCCGCTGCCGGAAAAACGAAAGCTAACCTAAAGAAAACGAGAGAGAGAGAGACCGACCCCCTCCCGAATCACTCACTCACTCATAATATTCTCTCCACTCTTTTGCATCCCACCTTCCCCTTTCTTCTCGTCCGCTCGGTGCTTAATCGCTTTTCCGCGGACGAGTCAAACTCCAGTGTATTAATAGCCTGGCCTCGCGGCACCCACTGGTGAGTCTTTATCACGACCGCTACCTAACCATGGATCATAAATTGGACGGTTCTGATAATAGTGATGGATCGCGGTCGGTGCGGATTGAGCTGTCGGTTTGGAGATGGACCTTAGGGATCGGTTAGTTTAATGGACCCATTTTATTATATTTAGAGAATAAAAGCGTCTTTTTCCGTGGATATTTTTCTGGTAAGGAAAATATAAGGCAGCTCCATGGGGTACGTATGATATGTACTTAAAAGCGAGCATCTGGGATACTCTGCAGTTTGATAAATATATTGCTTCATACCGCCCAAGCTCATACCCGCATCCGTTTCTACTTGGAACCGAATCCAGATCTCCGGACAGATCCAGCCAATGTTCGGTAGGACATGAACATTAATCCGAGTTTGAAAGGGGAAGCCGGAACAATCAGGAATGGAACCTCCAATCTCTTGCTCAATGGGCAAGGGGCAGTATCATCCGAACTAAAGTTCTAATCTCAAAGTGTGATTATGAATTTGTTCTTATTATGTTCCATTTAATGGAGAGGCTTGATTGGAGGTTTAAGGTGGACATGATATTTTAAGAATGGTTTTACGTTCTTTTTCGTATGTTATTGTTGCTGTTTAAGAATTCATAAGCAGGTGGAAAATGTGGCACAAGGTTAAGACAAGTAGGCAGTTGCCACCCATTGCGTTGTGCCCATTTACAAAACACAACCTATCTTTATGGAGGCACATTTTTAAGTTTCATAGTACTAGAGTAGATCTTTAAATCGTGTGGGAAATAAATGGTAGCCTTGAGTGCAGTTCTTAGATAAACATTGCATATGCTTAATATTTGTCGTCAATTTATTTTTGACATAATTTCTACCTAGGAATATATCTATCTATCTATCTATTTATCTTTTTTTTTTTCATGAAATGAAGGAGAGAGTGACTATATCTCAAAAGAGAATTGATCAATGCTTTTATCATGCATATTTAGCTTTATTTGCCTTTTTTTAAGTAAATGATAATTTCTTGATGGTACTAAATGGGCAGATTTACAGTATATCTACTTTTTCTATATCGTTGCAAGATTAACTCATAACCCATTATGCCCTTCATGCTTTTGCCTGACAAAAAAAAAAAAACAAGAAGAAGAAAGCAACATATATGCATCAATCAGACTCATTTATGTATCTAATATTTATAGGAAGCACGAGTTTTCTTTCTCCCATGGTGAGTGTTGGATCCGAAGATTTACCATGTCATGGAAGATAGTTCAAGAATAAAAATTGATAAAGAAGTGAAAGGAAAGAAGTGACAAATAAAATTTCTTGAAAGATAAATTATGCTTAAGATCAACAATTGCAAAAGAACTAGAGACAAAATTATATGTATACCCCTATAACTATGGTTTATTGCATATTGTTCTTAAAAAATTACTATTTGTGTATATATTTCTCAAATCATTATATTTTTGCAAATCATTACTTTTGCTTAATGGTGTTCAAAAATAATCATTTTAAGTATAGAAAAGTAATTACTCCTCTTTTGTATTAATATGATTAAAATTTATTTCGTAAAGAGTTATCTTTTGCATGAATTTTTTAGAGTATTAATACAAAAGGATAATAAAGTTATTTTTTATACTTAAACAATCATTTATTAACACCATTAATCAAAAAATTAAAAGGTATATATTAAAAAATAAATTATTTTGGGATATTTATATAAATAATGAATTTTGAAAGGTAAATATACAATAAGTCATATTTGCAAGAATATATAATCAGATCAAAGTGAAAAAACAACAGATACGAAATGTTTTTTAAATAATCCATCCTAAAAATCAATAAATAACTTTAGTTTTTATAAACAATCTTACCAATCTTTAAAAAATAATTATGAATATATTTAGCTGAAGACGATGATGGTGACCGTGGTGATGATGGACTCTTCCAAGTGTTCACAAGATATGGAGTCACCATACACTTGGTTCTACTCATTGCTTTGCCGCTGCAATTGTGTTCTTTTAGGCTTTTTCTTCTTTTCCTTTTCTTTCTTTTTTTTTTCAGATGGACGTAGTGTTGTTTAAATTAAAGAAACAAAGCGACTGTGGCCATAATGCGAATATTTTGGAGAGCACACAACTGAGGCTTTAGCTAAAGTATGTGGTGAAGGGAAAGAGAAGGGAAGGCATGAGAAATGACGGTGTGAAAAGGAGAATGGAAACGACTAAAAAGTTGCCATCTACCTTTCATTCGGACCAACCAGCCACGTGCATGGTGCCTTCTTTTCTGGCCCTTATCTTCCCTTCCTTCGTCTTCGTTCTCGTCCCATTCTCCTTTTCTCTCTCCCTGCTCTCCTGTGTCCTTTCTCCAGGTCCTCCTTTCCTCTGTTCAAAGTCCTATCAAAACGAAATAATAATAATAAAAAAAAGTCTCCCGTTTTTCTTTCTCCCTATCCTTTTGATCTCTTTCCTTCTGTCTTTATTAAAATTCCCACCAAGAAATACTACGTGCTGAATGCTGCCTTTCCATACCCCAATGCGAGATCAAACTTGGAAGAGCACTTTATTTCCAGCGTATAGCATACAACTTTATGAGTGATGACTTTATTTAAGCTCTTTTATACTCTTCTTTAGACCTGCTAATAAAAGTTTAGCCACTGAGCCCATAGTGTTCTAACTTGAATAAAAAAAGGGATCAGCAGCATATTTGCACTTGAAAAAGAAAACAACCACTTATCCATCCTTGATATCCCACCTTATGGAGCTTGGGCTGCCCCAGCTAATCCTCAGTATGCTCCGAAAATGCGATATAAGAATTTGTGACTTGTGAAGAGGGTAGTAGTGCAACATAAGTCAAAAGTTTCAGACTTTGCAAAAGACCAAAACCATCAAATCATACACCAACCATATTAACAAATCTTGTTCGAGTGTTTCAATTGGTGAAGCAGAATCTTACAAGATTTTAAATATGTGAATGAAATAAAATTATACAGGTAAGTCACTAGAAATGTGAAGATCGAGCAGAAAATATCAATTAGCATTCAGATGATGGGAGCTTTGCTAAGCCAAGCCAGCTATAATGCAAAAAACAGAGAAAGAATATTAGCATAGTAATAACCATATTTCCCCAAAAAATTAACCATAATTTATAGCACTTTACTTTTCCTGCATCCATACAGTTTAGTATGCAGGTTTTGGCCTAATTATTATGATTTACATCTGTTAAAAGGGGAAGCAAAATTTCCAGGTGAAAGCTTGGAGTGGGTGGAAAAAGAATGAATGGATGAATAAATAACAGAATGGACAAATTCAAACATTTAGCTACTTCTTGTTACCCAAAGCCTAAGAGCAACTGTTTTCAGAAGGGCCTGGCAAGTGCAATATATTGTGCATACAAGGAGCATACCAGATGCAACAAACTACTACTAGCAATCTATAAAAAAAAATATATATATAACTAATTCCAACAAAAATGATACTCCGATATTATCCTATTCCGTAAAGCTCTTGGATGCACCTGCTTGCTCACAGACGCATTTAGGAAGAAACAACCATGTATAAGCATCTTATGCAAGGTCGTGGAGTTGATTGAAATGAAGTTCCACATTTTGAGAAAGCCTTTCTGGTTGGCGAGGTTCATGGCTTACCCAAAACTTTCATTTACATGTTTAATGAGACTTTAGCTGCCTTGTTCCATGGATATAAGCTTTCTCGCCAAGATACATGGACCACATTAAAAAAATAACAACAATAAATAATACCCAGTAGTTAATAAAAAAAAAGATATGTGTAAGGGGGAAATGATAGGTATACACCAATTCACCATGGATGCAAGTTCAAACCACAGATGAACATTCTTGAACTTCAGAAAATAACTATTTTTAATCTGTTTCACGCTCTATCCAACTCCTGCATCATCACCTGCAGATATGATCTCATATTTTTCATGAGAAATGAACCAGTTCAATTTTCTTCATTTGGGGCTAAAATAGCTGCTTGGACATTCAACCACTAAACTCTGCATCATTGGTTGTGGAGGCTATGCAATAATGTTCATGGAGAAAAGAACAGCAATCAAGAAACAGATATGAACCCATCAATACCACTATTTAAGTAGAGGCAAATTTTTACCGGCCTTGAGAACGTTAAAATCAGCTGAATCCTAATTCATGGGATCAGAAACTAGAGAAAAAGATGCAGTCGCAGACAATGATTATGAGCCTTACCCCATTAAGTTCAGAAGTAAGGATTTGCATTCAAATGTTTGTCAAAAAAAATCTGGCCATTTAATTGTGCTCCAACTGAGAATTGACATGAAGGTAAAAAAGCATAAACTGAAAATACCTCTGAATTTCAGCTGACCTCGAACCCTGTCGAAGTTTGAGCCAACCTCGACTAGAGGCCAGGCCGACCTCAGCCCCCACCAAAGGTCGAGCCAACCTCGCCAAGCATATGTGGCCGAACATTCCAGTCTAGCTAGCCCCTTTCTACGAATCATTGCTTGCTAGCCACGCCATGACACGCTAACCAAGGACCATACCTTGCTGCCCTAGCCATGCTTGCTACCAAGGGCCATGCCCTGCCACACTAGCCAACACCATGCCGTTCATAAAGAACTGGCCAAACTGTATGCCTTAAGCAAGCCCTGGCCATACGCTACCTGGCCAAGACCATCTCTTCCTATGATGATGATAGACCATACCTCAGCCACCTGGGCATCCTCACAACAAATCTGGAAAGATATCTCCCGAATCCTCCGCACACATAATTGATCTCCGTGATTTACGCCGTCTCCGGCTAATGGCCAGTTGATCACAGCTCATCCCCAGATTTCAGGTAACGGCTGATCCTCACTCTATAAAAAAGGGATAGAAAAAGGCCATCGGTAAGCTATTTTAAGCTACAAAAACTCATAAAAGGCAATACAGAGGTTATGAAAGGCACTCAAAAAATCTTTCCAAAAACTCTGCTAACTTAGCCATCGGAGGGCCTTTGCCGAAATCCCTGGCCAAGGCTTTGTGTAGGTATCCTGAAGCGCAGAAGGTGGTTCCCTTTCTCCGTCCCGGCTGGCATCTTCTCGGCTTCCTCCGGTGTTGTCACCCTCAGGCCAAATTTCAACCACAACAATAAGTTTCAAATAAAAATCTTCTTTTTTTTTCATATACTAACAATCAAGCACATGGAATGCATGTTTGGTGAAAAATAGAGACGAGAGAGCGAGTCATGGTGTTGAATCGGAAGTTCGATCTGTTTGGAAGTCAGATTAGAGAAAGAGACGAGTCCCATTTATTTGGAAGTTTTGCAAAAGAGATGAAAAAGAAAGAGGGAAAGAATGGTAGTTGATGGGCAGAGAAATGTTAAGAGATGTAAGTGGCATATTTTTCAAGATAAATAGGAGGAGACATAATTAAGAGGGAATACTTCCTGATTTGAAAACTATCTTCTTTTTTTCTTTGTATATTGTATAGATGGATTACTCTTCCTCTGACTAAGTGAAAAGGTAGGAAAAGTATTATTACGTTAGTGGTGATGCATGCAAGGAATTGTAATCTATTAACTTCTTCTTTATATCAAGCAATGCATTTCATTCAACAAGCAAAGTGTACATGATTGTAAGATTCAATGAACAAGGTGTTATGGCTTTTTAAGCTTGGGATAGAATTATCAGGCCAATATAAGTTTGAAAGAGTGAAAAAACTAGCCTAGCGAGAGGGTGTCGAATGATTTAGTTGGTAATGTTTCTATATTGATACAAATTTTAATGTTCTCGTCCAATAAAAAAGATGAAAGTTTAACCAGCCCTGTTTCAAAAAGAAAAAAACAAAAAACTCTGCCATGGTCGTAAGTGACTACTGATGGATGTCACTGATTCACTAGATTGGTAAAATCTCATAGGTGCAAGTCTCCATGTCCATGCTTATGATGAAAGAGGATTTTTGGGCTTCCTAATTTGGAAAGGGAAGACAAGGAAGGAAAAAAAAGCTTCATCTAAAGAGTTTGAAAAAAATGCACCTCTTGCTGACCTAGAAAAAGTATGAGATGGGCTTCATCAGGTCACTACTTCTTTGCAAGCTATCAAGGTTTGGCTAAAATGTGATTTATTGATAATCTCCTTGTTTAATAGATGTCTCAACATAAATGCTGACCTTTAGTTGCTACTTATTAACATCTGGCATCTTTCATCTTAGATGAGTTTCCATGGCAGTCAAATCTCTCATGAAGGCAATCAACTAACAAACTGGATGGCAAATTCGTTGCCAATCATAGCAGTGGGCATTTTGCCGAGTGATTCCAAGTGGGAGCAGCAATTCATGTCTCGACTGCCAACGAAATCCATAGATGATCCAAGATGAAGTATGTTTGGGTTTCCAAGGAAATCCATAGATGATCCAAGACGAAGTATGTTTGGATTTGGTGTAAATAGGTCTAGGCTGTAAACGGGTCAACCCGGTCTAACCCATTTTGTTAAACGAGTAGGGTTCAATTTTAAAATTCTAGCTTGTCTAATTTGTTTCGATATGTTTACTAATTTGGCCAGGTCGTGCGGATGCAACTCAACTTATTTAAGAATTGCTTAACTTGTTTAAGATCAAGTGAGCCATTCGAATTACTCTTAGGGTCCATTTGGTTGGAAGTAATTTGGTTTGGAAAAATAAATTCTATATTAGATTACCATGTTTGGTACGAAAAGTGAATGTAAGAGATCAAAAAATAAATCATAACTCCTATGTCTATTTTTTTGAAAGAAAAGATAAAATAAATACCATAAGAGGTGGTATTTGTTTTCTAAATTAAGGAGCAGAGGTAATCTAAAAATCTTATTGCTCAACGAAAATACTCTCACTTATATTATATCAATATTGTATTAATTATATTAATCTTATATTAATAACATATTAATATATTATA
>JAOXJJ010000481.1:7245644-7266367 GCA_025769935.1 Phoenix roebelenii
TATATGGCGCCCTTCCTGTTGCTTTGATCGGTAGAGCAGCCATGTTGCTGTTTTCATATGCTAGTACTTATCTGCCATTTCCATTAAGGTATGTATTATCACTGAAATTGAAATGATATGATAGAAGTAATGACTGCATTATGAAAAGACAACTACATGTAATGAAGATGATTGATGCCACCACTTGCAGATAATCAAGTTTCTAATTTAGGTTTTTAATGTACATGTCACGTATACCCATCTTAATTGCAACCTGTAAGAGCTTGTGCTCTTGCTATGTCATCCTTGATCATTTCTATATCCACAGTGGAGTTTGTCTAGATAATTAGCCAAGAGGTCAAGGACACAGTGAATGTCTTTCTGATTTTTACCACACATGTAGATGAACTATGAAACCCAATGGGATCTATGGTGCTATCAAAATGCATGAAGCTGTTGCATTCCAAATAGGAACCAAAATTTCATTGCAAGGTTTGGAGCCCAAATAAACAATTTAAACTCTATTTGTAAATTGGAATGCTTTTATAAATTTCACTGTAATTAATAGTTACTTGGTGACAAAAATAAGAACTCTTTCTATTGGCAGCATGTATTCAAAAGTTTGATTTCATATTAGTTATATCAGTTTCCGTTAGTCATGCTAATGCATGAGCTTAGGTTGTAGCTTGTCAAATATGTGCTAATATTTTATTGCAATGCTCATGGTTGTAGCTTTAGTAAATAATTTGAATGAGATTATGGAAGCCAATATTCTAGCTTTTTTTTTCTATTGTTCATTCTAGTTCTTATTGCTTTTTTACTTATCATCTATGTAAAAACAGTTAGTCAAAATGATTAATGTAACGGGAACTTGGGTTATTAGTTCTTATCAATGATTGAAGGAATGAAAGAAAGGGAATTAAACTCTAAGTTTTAAATGGAATGATCTGGCTGGAATTATAAGTATCTGAGATAATGTGGTGGCAGTGTCAACTATGAGAAATGTACCATTCCACAGGTGGTATGTGAACAATGAAAGATGTGAACCATAATCAATATCTAGGTTTTGATAGGGGCCATCGAATGCATATGGTGAGCTACAAGATCTCTTTGTTGGTTGGGGGAAGAATGAGGACGAATTGGATTTTTTGAGGAATGTAACGAGGGAGAATTTTATTATTAGACAATATGTGGTTGGTAAACAAGGATCGGTCTTTCAGCAAGGTACATAATGTATTGTTAAATATTCAATATGATTTCACAATAGCTATTTTTGTTTAAATAAGGGATTCTTGCCAATTGAAAGGATCTTCTAATTTATAGATCATTTCCGATTTTGAGTTAGTGGCTTTCCTAGGTTTCCCTGATCTGGGATGCCTGGAGAAGAGGATAAAGTTGGCGCTTATGAATGGCTTGATGCATTATCTCCCTTCAACTCTTTGAGTGAAATGTGGCAAAGGGAAGGAAAATCCATTGAACCGAAGGAATTGCGAGATCTATAGCCTGGCATGCATAAATTTCATTGTAATGGATAATTATTTAGTAACAAATGACAACTGCTCCTTTTGTGGCTGGCTAATGTTTTAATCTTTAATCTCATATAAGTTATATTAGTTTCTTGAATTTATGATGTACCTAATACTTTCTCAGTGTTGGTCTTTGGGCCAATTTCTGAACCATTTCACGTGGGAACTCTTAATCTGAATTGCATTGCATATTGCTAATAGCCGTTCACAATGGTGATTATCAGGTATTGCCTTACAATCAACTTATGCAAGAACTAGATGTTTCCAATGTAAGGGAACTTGAAGACTTTCTCATCAATGAGTGCATGTATGCGGTAAGCATTTTTCCAGGTTGCTTTTTCTTCTTTATTTATTTAAAAAATGGCTTGCAGTCACAAGCCATGTACATATATATGTTCCTTGCTCTGCTATATGTGTTTGACCCTTTTTCCTTTAACATTGTTCTTTATGAGCGATCAATGTTTCCTTTCCATACCACAGACATACATTTCCTTTAAGAAAACAAGCACAGAGTGATCAGCTTTGTAATCTAGGATCTAAATTAATGGAGAGATAAGTGAAGACATATGATAGAGACAAAATTGGTTACATGAAGTGAAGAGGTTTTGTTGAGGTATTATGTGATTGACGCATATCTTGGTAATTTAAGGGAAAATCTATTAAAGCAGCAACAAACTTGCAATATGTTATGGCTCAAAATATTGGACAAAAGGAGGGTCCTAGAAAACAAACTGAATGTACCATGGATAAAAACTGTTGAAATGGATATATGGTAAAACTAGAAAGGCTAAAATGAGAATGAGTACATTAGGGGAGTTGTAGGAGTTGCACCAACTAAGGACAAATTGGTGGAGAATCGATTGAGAAGGTGGGTATGCAGAAAAGGATCTGAGGTGCTCCTGCAAGCAGGTGTACTGACTTTTGTTGGAGAATGTAGGAACAAGAGAGGAAAACTTGAGGTAACAAAGATGGAGGTTGTGTTGTAGGATGTGGAAAAGCTTGAATAACATTGGAGGTAGCTCTAGTTTTGAATTATAGGTCAATGGGAATTCATACAGCAGACTGCAAATACTTGGGACTAGGTTTAATGGTTATGGTTATGTATAAATATGAGTTACCCCTCATGTTTAACATAGTTTCATATTATTCTAAAAGAAAATGCAAATACTTTATCATCGAGAAAGCTTCGGTGTTTGTGGAATAATATTCTTCAACGTAAAGTCTTCTGCTGAAATCCAACTCAGTGGGCGCTAATTATGAGCATATAGTTGGGAATTATGATTTCCCTGTATTGATTTTCTTCTGGTTCATAAATTAGTTTGGTATTTTTTAGTGTTTTACACTCTTATTTTCTACTTGTTTATTGTAGAAATATATGTTGAAGTCATGGGCTTTTGGTCATGTTTTTGTGGTTCTCACAGGGTATTGTTAGAGGAAAACTGGATCAGTTGCGCAGGTGCTTTGAGGTTTGAATGACTTGCTGCAGACTTGTTGATTAATTTCTTCTGTTCTTTTTCTTTTTCGTTTTCTTAATGCACAAATAGTAATACATCTTTCATTTTGATTTGTGGTGCAGGTCCAATTTGCTGCTGGAAGGGATCTTAGACCTGAACAACTGAACAACATGATACAAACATTAGCAAACTGGTAATTTTTCTTTTTCTTGTACATTGTACAATGTGTCATGTTTCCTGTGGCCTCAGTTTGTCATCATGTTTCATTAGTAATATATTTTCACATGGCTGTCATGTCAGCATATCAGGATGGCTCTTTAAGTATCAGTTCTTAGTTATATGCTAAGTGGGGAACATCTATTGACATGTCTTAGCAACAAGATGGACTGTTTGAAATGTAGCTTTAAATTGGGGAATTCATTGAATACGCCTCTATTTAAAACTAGTAAGTATGTACATGCAAATGCACATGTTTGAGGGACCATTTTTATTGATAATCAACCATCCACTCTTAAATTTGGAGATCAATAAATATTTTCATATTGTTAAGAATGCAAATGTCTCCATTGATAAAATCTAAGGGTTCAGAAACCTAAAATGATGCAGAATATGTAAAGTTAGAGAACCTAATTATATAACTTTAAAGTTTAGAATATTAGAATGTGGGAAAAGTATTTTATAACTTTTCAATCGATTATGGAATATGTGTAAATGTTTGTATATTAATACAAATTTAATACGATACATTTACATGCACACTTTTAGTAAAACCATTACCATGTTTTGGGCCTGGTAAAAATATAGGTGCCAATGCACATTAAGATGAAAAGTGTAAAACATATTTTCAAAGACAGTATGTAAGCTCTTGAATACTTACAAAAGGGTGTGTAGGATCTGCGTGCTCATGTGTGCTAATATCAGTAAAAGTAATTCTAAAACCAATATACCTCACTTTATAATCAATGGATTCTTTGTGGTACAAACTATTGAAGTTTCCTAAAACCTGATTTATAGAAAATTCAAAGTGCAAATGTACATAAGAGTTTCTAATTAAGAGGAATGATTCATTTAGTGGACATTGACTCATGACATTTATATTTGATTATCATCAAGTGGCACGAAGGGATATGTTAAATGACATAGATAATACATTTATTCTACAATCATCAATCAAAAAGAAGACTCAAGAAATGCTATCTCTTAGATGGTATATATGGTGTTATTTAAAAGTGATTTATTTATTTTTGTGAACTGGGGCTTGTCGTAATGGTCTTACACCTTTGTTTGGCAATTGGAGGTTCTGTGTTTGATTTGCCTATCTCAAAAACAGTCACTCTATGTCTTGTGAATGAAACGCCTCTCATACCTCCTAAACCACTTTTTGGGTTGTACCTTGGGATCATCAACTGCTACATCTACACAAAAGGAGATAATTATTACCTTGGGATGATGATTACACGCCTTGATCCCAGACCAAGGTCATGGCTTTTCTTTCTTTCTTCTATTGATTTATTTACTTATTTGAAAATATTAAAATGTATTGCTAAATATTTTATGAATTTATTTTTATAAAATACACCTAACTGTATATAAATGTTTATGCATTTCCTTCGAATTGATTAGTTGCATACCTAAAGATTATTTCCATAGAAATCATGTCATGCTTGAGTTGGGTCATGTTTGTCCATGTCCATTCCTTTGGATGAGATAGCTTCACAAATGCAATATATCCATGTGAAGAAATTTCCAAGCATGTGTTTGATAGGGAACTTAGTACTCTTTTCTTTTCCATAATAATTTCATGAAAATATGCACTATCATGGAGAAAGTTTAGAGTACAATAAATATGTCTTTATTATTGATAATAATTGATAACTATTTTGGTTTTTTTCTTGATTCTTGTTTTACTCAGAATTTATTGAAAGAAAAATACAGGACTTGTTAAACACACAGAACAACAAAAAGAATGCTCAAGTGACCATTAATTAATCTATAAATTATGTTTAACCATCTGTATGCAATATTATCACCATCTAACAGCAAAACAATTTATCTTTCACATAAAAAAAAAGCAAAATAATTTGCATAGTTGTTATATTAAAAATTTCATCTAAGACATTATTGTATTGATTAAAGAATACTTTATGGTATATATCATTAGATATAACTATATATACAAAAAAATTTTAAGATACCCTTTCAAAATCTGCAGTTTGGGGATACTATGGCAATAGGCTTACGAAACTACAAAAACTTTAGCTTTGACGGCCCATCCCCATGCATCAAGCTGTAGTTGGGTGTGGCAAGTTTCTTTAATAGGATCATGATAGTTGACCACTCTCTCAAAAGTAGTTAGAATGCTGTGATTTGGATATCAAACTAAGATCTGGTTCTAACTTTGGTGAATTAATAAGATGTGAAATTCTTCATCTTACTAGATACTTTAGGAGCTATTTATGGTGCATAGTTTATCTATGAAGGAAAGAGACCAAGTTGGAGTTCAATCTGGACAGAAAGTGGGGATTGAAGGGGTCAAAAATTCACAACAAAGATTGTAGAGAAGATAGATTCTCAGTTCCATGTTAGAAAGTATGAATTATGGGATCTAATGTGCTTGGCTAAGATGATCATAAAGCTACTTGTACAAACTTCAGATGAGTCGTTGCACCAAAAAGATAATGCTCAATATCAAGGTACTGGACCTACTGGTATTTTATAAGTTTTACCTTCCAATCCTTTACCCATGACTATATCATAGGAAATCCCGTTCCTGAATTCTGTGAATCTCACAATATTAGCTACTCATCAAACACATTCTCTTAAACTATTGACAATCATCGCTAGAAATTTTATTAAAAGGTAAGAATAAGAGTGTTTAAAAATTCCTAACATCAATTCAAGCTTGATGGTGGTGGATAAGGTTCAGAATCTCTGGCTTGATTTTTCTTCAAACTGAGAACCAAAAAAATGGAAAATGCAAGCATAATCATAATTGATCATGTGGAGAAAGGATCATTAGAAAGGATCATTGCCTCGCTAAAATCTCCTATCCATCCATCAAGACTAATAGCTATCAGATTCATAAAAAATTATAAAAAAGGAAGTAAAAGAGCTTGAAAAAAACAAACAAAAGAGGAATATATCCAGAACTGCGAATGTAAACTTGATGGCTAAATTAGGAGAAAAACAGATGATAAAGAGGAGTTTAGTGTTTGACTCATATGCAAAGGCTTGTTTGACTCATATGCAGTGGCCATGAGATCGTCCACCAGCAATCAGCTATCAGATTTATGCAGAGATTTTAAAGCTTTTACACGTTTGGGAAACTTTCTGGGATCAATATCAGGAATGGTGGCTACGAGATCCTCCATCAATGATCTGCTACCTGATGCAGAGATTTTAAACCCTTTATAGGATTGCAAAGATTTCCGAGATCTATATCAGTTCAAAGCTGTGAAATTTTTAGAGCCTTATAAGGATCGGGAAACCGTTTGAAATCTTTATCAGATTGGGACATGAAAATGTGGTTTTAGAATTTGTTTATGAGACTTCAGATGGATAGGATTTGTTCGTTTAGATTTTAGGGTCCAGGTCACCTCTGGACAGAAATTATCGACACTTTTATATTGTATAGATGATCTTAACCATCAAACTTTTATTGACACTTTCATATGTAACTGATTTAACTATGGTTTTCACATTTAAAGTCAAATTTGATAATTTGCTTATAGTAATTAGGAGATCAAACTGCCTAGAATAGTGTTAGTTGTACCTTGCTTTATGATGTTACTGTAGAAAACTTCAGTGTCTATATCCAGCTGTCCGTTGATAATCTTCCAATAGTATTTGTTCCAACGTTTGATCGTTATTATTTAGCAACAAAGCCTACTTGAATTGCAAAAGAAATAGAAGTGTGGAAGGTTAGTAGAGATGATTGATCTGATTTTTCGACAGTGATGAAAAAAATGCTACAAAGGTGACTTGAAAGGTTTAGTAGCAGAAAATTGAGAATAATTGGAACAATAAAATTGTGAATCAAAAACAGTAGCATCAAATTCCAATTTATTGTTCAAATATAATGACCATGTTGCATGTGCATCCGACCAAATACATGCATTACTTTCACCAAATACTTTTATTTGCTGTGATTTCTATACACCAAATATATTTAGTCATGTCAATATTTAGAAATCCCTTTTCTATATAGAATATTTTAAGAATGTTGATCGTTTCAGAAAAATAGATTCCTTGGGTTTTATGAAATACATCATCTTGCCAGTATACATATTAAAGATGTCCAAGAACCCTGCATTTCAACCTTATTTATTCATTTCAGTATAAAATAATTATCAAACTATTTCTTTAATGTTTTCAACATGTTCTCCCTCATTTGAAGATTTCATTTTATATGAAAATCTGATATAAACATATAATACATCTTTCTTAGTTTGTATAAACTTATCCACAATTTTAGATAACTAGTTGAACAAGTTTTACGTTTCTGCAATTGATTTGGACCCAACGAAGGAAATATCTTTGAACAACTTCATCTTAGATTTTAAAGAAATATATTGTAAAATTAAATGGACTTACTTTTGAAAAAGCTAGCAAAATATCCCATCTTTATAAACCAATCTTAAGGTTTTTGATTGATAATGAAGGCAGTTTAACTTTATGGATAGGAAGCTAGGGTAATAGGATCAAATATAATGCAAGAACTAAATTATACGATTGTGATGTTGTGATCTAACTTTCGGTTTTTTTTTTACTTGTTTGACACCGTAAAATAGAAAAGTTAGTGTAAGCGCATACTCGAAAGGGGAATTAGGATGTGAAGTGCAAGTTCAAGGGATATTGCTTAAGAAAGGACTTGATTGCATAATAAAGGAGGATTAAAGCAAACACTCTTTGCTTGTTTCAACAGTAAAATATAAAAGTTATAGTGCAAGCACATATGAAGTGTGAGTTTACGGGGTATTGCTTAAGAGTGGACTTGATTGCCCAAAAAGGATGATTAGAAAACAAAAAAAGACTTTTGCTTGTTTGGCACAGTAGTACTTGAATGTTGTATTAGGATGCGAAGGTGTGGGTTCACAGGATATCGCTTAAGAAGGGACTTGATTTCTGAAAATCAAGGATGCTTAAAACAAAATCTTTTCTGTGATTACTAGTCTTTTGTAGTGGATTTCAAATTGGATAGTCATTGGAGAAGCCATCTATGCATTTCTTCCTAGTTCCTTTTTTATAAAAGGGTCCCTAGGATTGATCTTTAAGGTTTCATAATAGTTATTACCTTTAATATGGCTTTAGACCATGAATATAAGCAGAAAATTTGGCATAATAGAATAGGTGATACTCAAATCCATGTCTTATCTTGAGTATTCAAATGTAGGTTTTGTATCAAGATGGACTAGTGAATGTCATCTAGAACATGTGTTAAATGCTTGCATGAGAAAAAAACACATTGTCAACAAGGTTTGACTCCCAAAAATCATGATGTCTTAACCTTGCCTTGTTAATTTGGTGATTGAAAAGGCTACAAGCCACCACTTTTGAGCTCAAGCATAACCTTTTTCAAGCTGCTTTAGTTCAATCTTCATTAGAAAGTCAAGATCAGGTCGATGTGCAAGCTTAAACTCTTTGTAAACCCTGTAATAATGTTTAATATCTCGAGGATGTTGAAAAAGAAGGTATGTAGGTAGAAAGGATAGTCATTAATGAAGTTAATCATGTCTAATGTTCTCCTTCATGAATGAAGATAAAGAAAGATACAAAATGGCTGAAAGATGCAAACACTATCTTGAAGGAAAAAGAAACAATCTTGACATCAATACAACTTGCTTCTTTAGAGGCAAGTGAAATGTTTTAAATTATCACTTGCCACATCTATGGTGGTTACATTCTGTCATGGCATGGTATCATAATGTACCTTGTTAGTCACATGCCAATCACTTGCCAGATCTCATTACAAAATCCAAGGTTCATTCTGATAGGCATAGATTGGCATGCATCAGTTAATGTGTAAAACTGATGTATTGCATTCATACAGTTTAAACCAATAAATCTATGAGCAAGAGGGATCAGAGCCATCTACTATTGCAAGCTACTCTTTAATTAATAAAAAAGAAAATTCTCTTATAATATGGAATTCCATTATAGGTGGAGGCATGTTTCACTTAAAACACATCATCAATTACTGATACATTCGAAGTAGAGTAGAAAGTGATCATGGTGTGCATCAACAAACTACAGGAAACTGATATAGGGTTAGAAGGAAGGTTTTCTATACCAACCTTTACCGCCAGGCATATCTTACCAATCTGATAAGGTAGCATTGTGATACAAGGGCTTCGTATGGTTCTCATACCGATGTATGGTACATCTGTTACTTCGCCTCCAGCAGTGTATTGTTGGTATAGTAGTGTACCATGCTGAACTGGACCTATTACCAGTAAGCTACTGGTAACGGGCCTAGTTCTGTGACTGAAATTGTTGGCTAGAAGTTTGGCTTATTTAGGATCTTTTGCTGAATTTGTGCTAATTAGGATTCTATAGTTATCAGATTATTATTACAGCTGGCTAAAACTTATAGTTGGTAATTTTAGTAGATTTTTATAGACAATTAATTAGTGTCAATTGCAGCCTAGCTTTCAGGTGTTGTAACATGATATCCATGAGTTTAACATCAGACACTTCTGTTTTTTTGGGTGGACTGGCTTCAGTTTGTCTTATTAGAATTTCTTAAGCTGTGGAATAATGGGTGGGATTATGTCAGTTTATCCCAAAGAATTCTAGTAGGGTAGGTTTTTTCATCAAAAGTTAATCTTCAGGTGTAACTACAATCAAGATTTTTGATGGTTGCAAGTGAGATCCAAATCCATTTTGAAATGTTTACTTCAGGGGTTTGTTCAGTCCGACTTTTGCATTCTCCCATGGGTTAAGGATGTCTTGTCTCTTCTTTATTTGTTTGGTGTGTTTATGATGAATAGTAATACACTTTTTCTATGATAGCTTGTTATGGTCTGCTATTAATTACAATTCTTTTTTCCTTACTCGAATAGAAATTTGATTTCTTATTCAGAAGGCTTTTAAAGTAGTTCCCTCTTTTGGTAATGTTGAGGATCCCTTAGCTTGATTGTGTTCATTGAGGACTTGCGTATGAACAAGACTTGCTCCAAATTCCTCTTCAAATCACTCTCGGTGGAAAATAGATGCCACTTGCATTTTCCTTCTCAGACAGGGAAAATAGATGTCCTTCATTTTGTTCAAAACTTAAAAACGCTATATCTGTTGAAATTCTAGTTCTCTCTGATTATTCTGCATCGCTAAAAATTTTTCACTAGGTTAATGGAGTGCACCATAACCGAGTACATCCACTAGCTGCTGATTTGGTCTTAAGAGCTATGGTGCCTACTATTGCAAATGAACCGTCATTCAGCTAATCAGCTTATGTTAGGCCTTTTGCATTCCAGACCTTATCGATTTATAATCAAATGAAATGTTACATTCTTTTGTGTTTGTGAAGTGTTTTCACAACATGCTACTGCTCCATCCTTCGGATCTTGACTCATTTGCAACAGGTGGTTCTGATTCCACTGGGAAGAACAAATGCAGGCTCTCTCTCCCTCTCTCTAATTTTCCAACTGATTCTGTGTTTATCTTGGTTTCACTTCTTTGTGCAAGCAGAACTTGCCATGCTTTTTTCATGTTGCTATTTCATGTTGTAGAATTCATTAATTATGATATGTTGCTTCCATCTGTGGATGAAAACCCTACAGGTTGGACACTTCAGATAATTTACTTCATTTAATTCAAGAGAAAATCAAGTGGGCTGATACAATGAGTGAGGTAACCAAGAAACACCGCAAGGAAATTGAAGACAAGGTGGAAGAAGTGAAAAAATCTCTGAAGGTGAGTTGATGATTTGAATACATGTATATTTCTTATAAGCCGTTGACAGATACAGTACATGCTGCTTGCCGAAATGTACTTGAGTCCAAATCCACATAAAACTTTGTGTGCTTTTGGATCATTATTTTGCTTGTTTCATGTGGTTAATAAAAATCATGTAAAAGTGCACGCAAAAGTACGGAGTAACAAAACTGCTTATCAAAGATGGGCAATATTGGTCGATGTGTCTTACTTACTTGGTGGCAGAAGCTGAACACTTTAAGCAGGCAGACATGGACTTACGAGGCCACGAGGATATGTTCTCCGAACATGGAGGAATGATGGACTATGAAGAGGATCGTGTCCGATCCAAGAGGTAATGTGTAACTTAATAAATGTCATGCAAACTGTACATCATTTTGACATCTGCGACATTTTTTTATGCGAGTGTCCTTATTTGTAAGCAACATGCACAGCAGTAAACCTGACCACCCATAACTATTCCAGTTTATGGCTGAAATTTTCATGCATCTGTGGTCATCAAGAGTGATATTTTCCCCAAATTCATTATATCTTGTGATATCACATGAATGATGGCAACAAAATGCGATGTGGCACTAGCATCCTTCTAAATATGAGAAAATTAGAACCTGTCTTTCCACTTGAGTTTGCTTTCCATGCAGCATAAGTTATCCTGGTGTGGTGTCTGTGTGCATGATTTCATCCCATAATCAGTGAGCCTTTATTCATTGCATATGTTCTATCTCACTATCCAGACTCCAGACACTTGATCAGATCATCAGTCTCACATGCTAACATGCAGAGCATGACTCTATCCCTTAGGGCTCTCCTTGTTTTACTTCATTTTAAATATTCATGGAATTTATTATTTTTTTTTTTATCTGTTTCGCTTTGATCAAATCAGCAACCACTTGCTGGCACATCATCAAGTCAGCAAGTATATGTGGCCCAATTGCCCTTTCTTTCTCTTCAACTCATCTCAGCCATGACATGTGCTTTAGCCTGCTAAACATTATAGTCTATTAACATCTAGTAGCTTCTTACTGCATGGATTTTCCCATCTTCGCATTGCAGGAGGCGGCAGCCAATGCCATAGAAGGAGAAATTTGTGGAGTAGGCCTGTTTCAAGTGGCTCACAGGATTAACTTTTTCTGCTGACAGCCTTGGGATCAAAGATGTTCTGCAATCAAGCTGCCAGTTTTCTCTCCCCCCCCATAGTGGTTTCAACCATCTGCTTAGGCCGAGAAAGTCGTGTACCTTGAACTCATTCGACAACTAGAGCATTTCTTTGATGCGTTATTTGCGAAGAGATTGCTGGTACATAGATACAAACCATGCTTATTAGATAATTTGATAACATTTGTGTCTGGGGACATCCCAATCATGCGCCTTATATTGAATCATATTAGAGACGTTTGCAAGTTGGTCTCCGGTCGGCCGTCGGCATGGATTTCGAGCTCACTGCATGGTCTCTGTTAGGGGCTCGTGCCTGGTGATCATATACCCTCTCTCATTTTTTTCCTTGCGTCGTGTCGAAGCGTCGCTCCCTCCTCATGGCAGATTGAAGCTTCCAAGCGTCGACACCTTCCAAAGCGGCTCACGGTGTTGGAAAGTAGGGCGTAGAATCTGCTGGCCCAGGTAACTGCAACGGAGCAGCATGGCAAGAAAACAACTCGAATGCGATGGGAAAGACTTTGAGGTCTCAGCCTTGTTTTTGACCGAGAAAAGATTTTAGGGTCTGGCGGTGTGGGTTTTGAATGCTAGTTTGGAAAGTCCAAAGCAGGTCGAGAAAGGAGATCTGATATTTAAATCTATCGTCAGAATCCATTCCCAACCCTCACGTGGATTTGGGCCTACCATCACTTTGCTCCCTCTTGTGCCTGAAGGCGGTCTTTGTCAATACAGCTGGGTTGGGGGCCATCATTCTCGTCAGACATCACAATCCGTTCATTAAGATTTAAGTAGATAGCTCATCATAATTATTCTAGTCCTGGGGCATGTGTCCACCGCTTAGGAGATTATGATAAGTGATTGCCTTATTCGATGGATTTATGGCCATGAGGTATCGAACAGCTTGGTAGGTCCTGATTTGCATCATCGACATATGGAACCAAGGAATCACCGAGGATGTGATTCTAGAAGCCTTTCTTCTGCGTTTGGATTGATTAGCTATTGAACCTTGTTACTGGTAGAATAATATTTCATTCTATATTGATACAACCAGCCATTCGATGTGAAGGAAAGATGTTCCATGATATTTTATTTGGTGGGGATAAGGATGAGAAAGGTAGCTGAGGATAAAGTACTCTAATGAGGATGATTATGAATGAGATCACGGGCTTCCACGAGATCCAATTTGCATTTGCTGCAGAGCGATGGGGCCACTTTTCCATCTGATTGCAGTTAATGAATTGAGAGAAGTGCGTGAGATTGTGAGGATTAGAGTAGATTAATCCTGTACTGTTGGTTTCCACTTGGATCTCGTCCAAGATAAACTATTGTTACATGCCCGGTTTAGCTGTTTGGATCAGAGAGTTCAGTGAAACACGTACTAGCTCCTTTGAGCTTGTTACCTGGGATGGTCGACGAGAACCAATTACGATTGCACTCTTTCTCCAAATCATCGAGAAACTTTTGCGGGCGTGAAACAAATCGATGGGCAGAACCCTGACTCTTGATTTTTTTTTTCTGAAAAAAAAAAACTTTGCGTGCTACACTGCTGTGGTGATCATTCTTCCATCCATATCAAGACTCTCCACTAGCTTCTTGTCCTAGGACACTATAATATGTATATAAAGACAGACACACATACAGAGAGAGAGAGAGAGAGTGGCTATGGTCAAGGGAATCTCTGCTCGAATCAGATTAGGTTATTGTTTATATCTAGATGGTCAGAAAAAATAGATAATTTAAATAACATATAGACCAGGAGTCTCCAAATCATCTTATTTCCAATATATAAAAACTTTAGAGCTAGTAGATCATATTTGGACCTATTCATAGGCCATATAACCCAATCGGCCTACTCAAGCTCGAAGTCTTTTAGGCAGGCATGGACCTAAATTTTAAACCCAAAGAATCAAGCTTGGCTTGAAATTTAAGTCCTCTTGTTAAACGGATTGAACCCAGGATTAGGTATTAAAGCTCTCGTTCAACAGTTAATATGTGGTCCGATTCACTTTCCTTCAATATTAATCAGATGCTTGACTGTCCGATTCACTAGACCACTTGAGGCCTAGGTTGATGAGGGGTGGCTTGTCCGTCGCTTTTGGGAATTAGGGAGAAGGAAAGAAATTTGCTCACCTCCAGTCTCCTCCTTCACCTCCTCTTCAAGATTGCCAATCGTTAGTCCGCTAAAATCTCTGTTATTGATATATCATGACTCTATCTCGCCACTCCGATTTTTTAATAAGTCGCTAACCGTCACAACCAAGTCATGCTCGCTCTTATGGTGGAACCCTCCAATTTGAGAATCGAACTTCTCCTTTCTCCATCTTTCAGCCTCACCAAGAGGTCTCTAGTGGTTGTGCAAATCAGGTCATCGCACTCATCCGTCGCACTAGTTGCAGAGGGAGTTACCGAGAGTTCATGGATCCAATCTCCATGAGCCCGTCAGATGATGCCATGACACAACTAGCGGTGGCAACGCTTCGTTGCATGAGCTCCAAATGTCTATATCAGCAAGATGATAATCGAACTGACCCTTCACCCTAATTCCATGATCGTCATCTCCTCTTCCAGAAGCCATCCATCCATGCCATCTAGTCGAAGGAGTGGTCCGAGGCTGGCTAGGAGACATTGGTCTAGACCGATATAACTAGGGTTTGCCAATGAGAGTTGATGTTGGCCGTTAGCAAGGAGGTTGGCCTGGGTGGAGTTGGAGGAGTAGGCGAGGATGAAGGAGGAGCCAAGGTGGTCAAAAGTTGAGGCGTAGCTTGAAGTCCGAGTAAGTTGCGAGCTTGGGCTTAGAAAGTAGATCGAAGGCCAAACATGGCTGGGCATGGATCTAACTAAATTAAGTCGTACCTTGGACTGAACCCGGATGCTCATTGAGCAAGTCAATAGTTTGGATCATCAATTTGGAGCTCCCATTATCTAATCTAGATGTGACAAGATTAACTGAGATCCATTCGAGTGTAACCAAAGTCTATCTCCTGCATATATACACACAAATACATATATTCCTTTAGGTTTAGTCATCTTCATATTGAGTGAGGCTCGCTAGATGTTATTCATTTCAAAAAGAAAAGGGACTCACTTGTTTCTGAGTAGAGAGGTTTGACCATCAGGTTGACTAGACTCACCTGACTCCTGGATGCTCAAGAGATTAACTCGTTAGCTCAAGGTTTAAGAGGAATAAAACATTATCAGTATATATAACAATTTATGGGAACTTTTAACATGACGGTCAGAAAACTTCAGAGCATTTATCAGATTCATCATTACATCAGAAAAAAAATCAAGATGCTAGCCTCTCCTTATTTTGGACATCAATGCTCTTGATGATCATTTTGTTTGCTTCTAGTTCACATACAGATAATGTGAAGCGTGCCTATGATCAGCCTACTCTAAAAGTGCACCCAACAACCAGCCGCTTAGCATTCCTATGAATAAAAATAAAAGAATATGGCTACCACACGTCTATATATTTAATACCGCGAAATTTACAAGAACTAAAGCTACCGGATAAGTCGCTCAGAATTATAATCTTTATGCCAATGATTTCTAAATGCCGTTGCTCTCTCCTAAAACTCGAAGTCTGCATCTGCGTTCATATATTCGCCCCTGATTCTAGCTACCTAGTATTCAACATCAAGGCCACCTGGAACTGCTTATATTTCTAAAAATATAGCCTATGCCGGGCTGTTTGACCAATCCAAGCATTTACATATATGAATTATGGAGTAGTCACAAGGGTCCATGGAGCCAATCCACATAGATGATGGGTCGTCAATTACTTTATTTTCTTACCTTATTGTAAACTTCTATCCAGTTAAATGCGCTGAGATTATGTTCCCAATGTTTTGATGGCACTTCACATGCTCTGATTATATTGACTTTGAGAATTATAGAGATAGAATGCTCAAAGCTTTGATAGTGACCCTTTTTTTTTGGTGCAGTATAATGACTTCATTCATTCCATGCTTGTAACCCAAGTCTATCCATACAAACATCCACCAAGAAACCATTTCAAAAACACTGGAGCCTTTATTAAAGAATAAAGTGGATCACCTAGAACTCTTCATAGTTTATACAAAAAGAGTTTCAAGGTTTTCACAAATCACATAAGACCCCCAAAGTCACTTCATCAAGTCTTAGAAAGAGATATTTTCAATGTTGAAGAGTAGCAGCAAAGCAGGCCTTCCTTTAGTTTCTTTTCCCTGTTTTTCCGCTGGCTTTACCTTCTCATCTTTTTTGCCCCCTGAACCTTTCTGTATTTGCTCAACCTTTTAAGACATCCGAAAGCTCTTGTTCTGACCGCTAATTACTCATCATCCACTCTTCTTGCACTTTTCCCCAGCTACTACTGATTAACTAACCAAGAGCTGACCGACGCGTGTAAGTTGTACGACCGGACCAACCGGGAAACCCTCATTCCGGCTCCCGAAGCCCAGACCGGCCTGCGCCTGAACCGGAAGCGGAACGAGAACCGGAGAAGAAGAGTTAGGCATGGGAGCCGCCGCCACCGGAGGCATGGCCATCGCCATCGCCGCCGCCGCGGCCTCCCCTCTCTTCCTCCTCTTCGGCGACGCCTTCTCCGCCGACGAGGACGAGGACGACGACGACGAGGGGGAGCGGGGAGAGGAAGCGGCGGAGGAGGTGAAAGAGGGCTCCGGCGAGGCTCGCTTCGACGGCGACGCCACCGCCGGCGCCGCGGCGGCCTCCTCCAATCCGATCCGGAGTGGGAAGTTGAGGAGCGCGCGGGAGCCGCGCATCCGATAGGCAGCTTTGTCATAGGCGATGGCGGCCTCCTCCGCCGTCTCGAACGTCCCTAGCCAAACCCTCGCCCCGTTCCTCGCCGGATCTCGGATCTCCGCCGCGAACTTCCCCCACGGGCGCTGCCGCACCCCTCTGTAGTGCTTCCCCTTCGCCGGCGCAGCCGATGGCGATGCGGCCGACGCCGGCTGTGCCGGAGGCACCTGGATCTCCGGCGTCGGCAGCGGCAGCTCGGTCACGGGCTCCGATTTGACGACGACAGCGGAGGCGGTGACGGGACCGGCTTCGGGGGAGGGGTTCCAACCGTGGGAGTAGGCGTCCCGGAGGGCGCCGTAGACGACCATGTCGTCGGAGTCGTCGAGCCGGAAGGGGAGGTCACCCCACTGGTCGGCGACGAGGCTGCCGAAGCTGGAGCTCCGGCAGTAAACGGGAGGTGCGGTCACCGCGGAGGACGGGACCTCGACCGAGGGGGCGATATCGTCGAGGAGATGCTGGCGGATGGACTCGAGAACGGCGAGCTCCGCCCCGGGATTGGGCTCCTGCGAGTACATTTCTAGTCACCGTTGGTGAGGATAAGAAAGGACTCTGAGTCGGGAAGGTGAGTGGAATTGTGGGGAGGAGAGGAAAGGAGAGGGGTGAGATTTATATACACTGGAGTGGAAGTAGGATTGGGGTGAGGAAAGGGGCCGTGCTTCGATGAAACTTCCTCTGCGTAAGCACGTGTTGGAACTACTAATTTTTTTATTATTTTAATCGCGGCGTGGTAAAGTGGTTTTTTTTTTCTTTTTTCTTTTCAATTTGGTTGGTGATGTAATTAAAACAGTAGATGGGGAAGGGCTCGTGGAAGGTGACATCACGACTGAGGTCGTCAGCGGCGCGCCATGTCAGCCCGGGCTTTGTCGCTACTTGGGTCGCCTGGCCAAGACCTGACCTTTGATTTCTTCACTCGCCGCTCTCATCGGCAGCGGAAGCTGCGAAGAAACCGATGGAAGAAAAGAGTCCGTAACATGATAAATCCGCTGGTAAGTTTTTTCAAAATAAATTACAAAACATTTCTCTAAAAATTTATATTTATTAAATATACATCCAATAACTTATAAAATCTATAGTTACATCAATTAAATTAACGGTATTAATAAAACTATTTAGAAAAATTGAAATTATTCTGAGATGGAAAGATGGATGCATATATTTTTTTTATATTTTTGGATGGCTACTACATCACTTTAAGATTATTTTAATCATGTTTTAAATTCTTTTTTGATACGGCATTTAGGTTCTTGGTTTGAATAATATTCTATTAAAGTATAGATTAGAGTGTTAGATAGAAATGAACTTTAGAAGGATAAATACAGGATTTTCAAACTACTGGACGTGAGTATAATTTTATCTTTAATCTCAAAGAGGTTTGTAATTTATTTATTTATTTACTGAGAATCATAGGCATAATAGAGATGCTTAGTTTCATCATCATTCAACAATAGCAAGTTAGTTGTTTTACTATAAGTTTGGTTAGATGTTGTAATCAAATATCACTTTGTTTGAGCTCCACAGTTAGCTCCACTAGATAGATTTCTAAAATTATAGCATGCCAGAATGAGAACTTCGACGGTCTCTCTCAATGTAAAAAATGAGAAGGTATTTGGTCAGATAGAGAGCTCACAAGGAATATCAGAGATGGCATGAGATAGCTACCTACCGAAGGTTGTCAAACTTTGGATGTGTAATTTTCTATTCACATGCATTTCTTTATAGTCATTTTAACATTTTCTATTAGAATTCTCATGTACAATTCATTTGACATAAGTGTGGTTTAAAAGACCAAAAACTTGAAATAAGAGGAGATGATAAGTTCACTTCTTTTGAGCACTTCAGTATAAGATTTTTATGGATGCAGCATTAGAGGAAGTAGCTTGAGACGCTGGCTAAAGATGCAGGAAAATATGTTTGAGGATTTGGATACAATAATTGTTGGGGAGCCAAACATAATGATAGCACTAGCAATATGATGCATAATCAAGGGGACAATGGAGCCTGCAATGCAGGCTAAGATTGATTTTGTAGCCCAATCGTGCATGGTTATCAAGTTAAGAATGTTTCACATTGTGGGATGGCTAGCTAGTCGGCTAGGTTCCACAAGCATAGATTTAACGATGTTGGATTCACTAAGATTCGAGGGTCATATTTTGATGAATACAATTTGTTTGATATTCAAGATCATTGTCTCATAAACTAATCATTATAACTTTTTGAATATAAATTCACATAGGTGCAGTAAATTAATTTGAAGTTTGAACTTGATGTCACGCTAGAAGTTTTTGCTTGCAGCATAATGTTAGGATCTTTATGCTACGAGTGCAACATTACTTTAATGGTAACATGTTTCTAATTACATGCATGCATATATCGTATGTATGTATCTGTATATGTGCATATATCGATCATCTCAATGAAATTTCAAAGGGCTTTGCCTATTTTTCTTGGAAAAAAAATGATTATAACACTAGCCTACATTTATTTATATGGATGAACTTATAGAAAATTATGTACTTATAGTCAAGACCATTCCTAAGATCATATATATGTGAATTACGAAAGAAGGAGTTTCATGATGTTCAATGAATTTAAAGTGCTTTCTTTCTAGTAATATCTAATCTTAAGTTTTTCAAGAGTGTGTATACACACATTCACAGTCTACTCTTTTTTCTTTATGACTAGCCCATCAATTGGAGACCTGTACTAAAGTAAATGGATCATAGCTTAATAGACATACTTCATTTAAGCCCCACTCAACAAGATGTGCAACAAAAAGATTTTTCTTTTATAGATCATGTTGAAATTTCATGTTTTATGCATATAACTTTTTAGAAGATTCCTAAATGCAATTACCATATTCTATTTGAAAAAGAAGACACGGTAGCATGACATCACTTTCTAAATGGGGCACGGTTTACAACAGGAGGGTGTGAATATTTTTGTCAAAACTTCATTGCAATGATGAATTAATGGCTTATTCCCTCATGACACATATGATTGGAATAAATGTACAGTAAGATCATTTATTCGGATTGGTGAACATCTTAGAATGATATACCAGTCTTCTGGAAACCTTGACTAATTTGTGGTGTGACTCAACTATCTCGTCTCAAATAAGATTTCTTTGACTATGTGGTTGAGCAGGATTGATATTGTTGTGGTTCAAATTTGGCCCGAAGATGACCATATTGATAGAGTCGAAGGAGTCGCCAATGGTTAGAGGAATAAGACAGAAGCCACCTCCTCCACGGCGGCGACGGCGGACCTGCACAAAGCCTCATCGGTGTTTTCCGTGAGGCCCCTCCGACGATCAAGTTAGAGTGGAATAAATTTGGTCCAGCCAAAAAGTCCCTTAGAAGTTACTTGATTGGACTATTTATAGTTCCGGTGGAGAGGCACAGATGGCAGAAGCATTGTCCACTCTCATCATGAGAGGAAGGTGGCTCTGAGTTGAATGGCGTGCAACTAAGGTTGACTGGTAGCGTGTGGTGTTGTCCGTTTTCAAGAACGGTAAGATGTTGACAATCGTAGTAGAATATGGCCAAAGTAGTCATGACGCTGTCCTTCAACTGTCGAGGGCCAGCTATCGAAGCTTGGCGCGGTGGCGTTGCAATATCGGCCACGTAGAAGGACGTGGGCGCACACATGGGTGCGGTTGTTGGCGAGGCCGAACCCGTTGAGATATCATATCATGCATTTGGCGAGGTCGGCTAGATGGGTGCCGAGGATAGCTCGGCTCTCCGGATTCTGAGGTGTGCTCAGTGGAGCGCCCTGAGCTCGAAGGTCGGAGCGTACTACTAAAGTGGGCGCCCCAAGCTCGGTCAGGGCAGGTCGGCGAATATTGGAGACGCTCCAAACTTGGTCGGACGAATCGGCGAAT
>JAOXJJ010000481.1:7266467-7294892 GCA_025769935.1 Phoenix roebelenii
GGCCAAAGTAGTCATGACGCTGTCCTTCAACTGTCGAGGGCCAGCTATCGAAGCTTGGCGCGGTGGCGTTGCAATATACGGCCACGTAGAAGGACGTGGGCGCACACATGGGTGCGGTTGTTGGCGAGGCCGAACCCGTTAAGAGATCATATCATGCATTTGACGAGGTCGGCTAGATGGGTGCCGAGGATAGCTCGGCTCTCCGGATTCTGAGGTGTACTCAGTGGAGCGCTTTGAGCTCGAGGGTCGGAGCGTACTACTAAAGTGGGTGCCCCAAGCTCGGTCAGGGCAGGTCGGCGAATATTGGAGACGCTCCAAACTTGGTCGGACCAATCGGCGAATATCCAAGGCCGATGGAGCTTTTGGCGGAGTCCGAGATCGGGATGATTCTAAGCTGGACCGAGGATTCAACCGGTCGGCGTTGGCGTTTGTTGGGCCAAAATCGGGCGGCCTATTATTGTGGACTGGACGATCCATTTCGCCTCTCATGAGGTGTGCTCAGTGGAGCGCTTTGAGCTCGAGGGTCGGAGCGTACTACTAAAATGGGCGCCCCAAGCTCGGTCAGGGCAGGTCGACGAATATTGGAGACGCTCCAAACTTGGTCGGACGAATCGGCGAATATCCAAGGCCGATGGAGCTTTTGGCGGAGTCCGAGATCGGGATGATTCTAAGCTGGACTGAGGATTCAACCGGTCGGCGTTGGCGTTTGTTGGGCCAAAATCGGGCAGCCTATTATTGTGGACTAGACGATCCATTTCGCCTCTCATGAGGTGTGCTCAGTGGAGCGCTCTGAGCTCGAGGGTCGGAGCGTACTACTAAAATGGGCGCCCCAAGCTCGGTCAGGGCAGGTCGGCGAATATTGGAGACGCTCCAAACTTGGTCGGACGAATCGGCGAATATCCAAGGCCGATGGAGCTTTTGGTGGAGTCCGAGATCGGGATGATTCTAAGCTGGATCGAGGATTCAACCGGTCGGCGTTGGCGTTTGTTGGGCCAAAATCGGACGGCCTATTATTGTGGACTGGACGATCCATTTCGCCCCTCATCAGGTATATACGAGCCTCTTGAAACATTACACAAAGCTTACCACGATCGTCAATCAAAGCTTGGCTTATTAAAATTTTCTACACCAATAAACTAATTTTAAAATTTCTAAAAAGACCTTAAGATCAATTATCTTGCTTTTACAAAAGATTTGAGTTATTACACCAATGCATGGAAAGTCTTATGCATGGAAAAATAAATATTTGAGGCATAAACATATATTCATCCGTCCTATAATTTCAAATAACAAAGCAAATGAAAGATTTATATTATATATAATTTGTACTTCATCCAATATAAATTTTGCAAAGCAAGACTACAATAGGTTAAATTACTAGCAATTATATTTTTTTTTGTATGCAGAAATAATACTTTCTATTTTGCTCGACCAGGAAAAAAAATACTGTTGGCCTCCCATGTTGCTTATCCATTCCTATTTGTCTAATAGTTAAAAATCTTACACAATAATTATTCAAAATTTCTAAAAAATAAAGGTTAAAACTAGTTACATTTTCTTGATAACATTAGTAAATCGAAATTTTGAATTAGATTTTATAAATTTGAATAACTGATTTAAAAATCCTTTAAAATTTCCACAAACGAAATGAATCAAGTCTCATTCTCTTTTTTTTCCTAATTAAAAAAATATAACGAAATAATTTTTTTTACTTTTTCTATTTATTTGGCTATCAGGCATCAGCTACCAAAAGGACAAAAACGCGGGGTCAAAAGGCCGGCGAGGAATCGGCGATGACAAGTCGGGAAGGAAGATGCAGCGTACCTGGACAGCTCGGGAAGGATAAGGTCAGGTTGGTGGGGACCACCGCGGCCACCCCCGTGCATCGCCCCTCGCCCTTTTGGGTTGTCGCATCGCTTCTTCGGAAGCCATTCCCCTCCGCTCTCCATCCCACACACCCACGCCGTGCCAGCCCAAATCACACGTGAGCCGCGTCATCATCTATCGAAGTGATTAACGAACCCAACCCATTTTATCGGACCACTACGGTGTTGGCTGATTGGTCCGTTCTCCCAGCAATTGCTGGCCCTTGAAGGCACCGATCGAGTCCCGATTCATTCTCCCTGTGACGTTTTATATGCGTTTAATGTGCTACGTCTATTTCCTATTACTTGGTCCTTACACAATAATTATAAAACTATAGTGTTGATGAAAGCTCCAACTTCCTATCAATGTTCCTCTAATAATGCACATTTAATAGTAATATTGATAATATTTGCATGTGGTCTTTTGGTGGATTGGAAGATTCATGAACATTAAGGTTTCTAGAAGGTCCACCGTTGGTGGAATGGTGATGTGTTGAGAGAAAGGAGCCTATTCTGCTTGTGTGATTCAGTGTTTTGATCATTCAGCTAATCTAAGAGGAAAACTGTAGTAATAATACTCCGCGAGGCTTGTAAGTCATGATCTATAAAAAAAATTTGCTTGTAACTGGCCTTATCTAAAAAAGTTAAATTCATAGCAAAATCTTTTGTAGCTCGAAGGGTTAGGGAACTATTGAGCCCGTTCGGGTTTGAAATAATTGATCAAAGATTTTTTTTAAAAAAAATTATGCTCCACTAGAAAATTTTTAACTTTATTTCTTGATACCAAGAAAAGTGAACGATTGTTGCCGCATAAACGTTAAGTTATAATAGAGAGAGAGAGAGGTGGATTTATGAAATCAATCATGAATCGACTTTCACTGGTTGTTATATCTATTGTTGTTTGGACTTTTAACAAAGAAGCAAAGGTACAAGTCCTGCAATTTCATGTGATGTTTTGTTATATTGATTTTTAGCACTTATTGTTGATATATAATACTATTGACATACTCTCGATGAATAGTCTTGTAGTTCCTGTTATGCATGCGATGTTTCTATTGATCATGATCATCAGATTAGATATCGTATCGCATTTCTAATTGTGGCTCTCTCTTAATTGAATTGAAGGCTGTGCTTAATGCTATACGTTAAACAACATTAATATCTGCTTTGGTAATTACAAAAAAGATGAGACCTCAAATGAGATATAGTAATGATAACAATATGACTTTTATGGGCAGTAACAATCATCATCAAGACAATATCTAAATATTGGACCGAGGGATAAAAAAATCAGCACCATCGCTCTCATCTGCGAAAGCAAGATGCATGTCGAGCATAATGTCTAAGGTTTAGATGGATTGGTCATTGTGCTTTTTGGAATGAATATGTATGGCAAAAGTTCCCATTATAATAGTACAAACGAACTGCCTACTTAAACATAATTACTTTTGTCCTATGCTTTTAAAATATATATATATTTAAATAAATAAATATAAACTAACCTTCTTTAAAAACAATATTATGCTCTCAATTCGTTCTTATTTTTCATGTAGAAATGAAATAAGAAAAATAAAATAAGAAGAACTTCATACTAAGTTATCAAGAGATGCTCGATTATATATTAGTTTCTAAAATAAGTTGAGCAAAAAAAAAAGAGCAAGAATTTAGAGGAAAAAGCATGCATTCCAAGTAAATGAGATAACATATTAGTTTTTTGTGCCGCTAAGAAGGCACGTACGCCATTCATTGGCCCTTCTCTCCGATGGTTTTGTGGTCAAAGACGACACTAGAAACCAGAGGCTCATAAGTCACCACCTCTTGACAAAGTATCACCCAACCAAAGAACTTTATTCCTGGTCATACTTTTCCGCATTATCTTTATCAACCAATCAATAACAAAGCGACACTTCGAGCAAATATATTGATATTGCGTGCTCAAAGAAACAAGGAAGCCTGTGGAAATGCTTGCACGAGAAGGGTTGATGATTCCAAGTTCATTAGAAATTAAGCCTTTGCATGTGAAAGGTGGGCTGGTCGAACGGCCACGGAGGAGAAGGCAGGTAAGGGAGCTGAAGAAAAAGATAGGTTGACGGGTCCAAGTCCCGTTTGAATTTGACCATGGACTTTTTGGGATCCGCTTGCCTTCTAATCTTAGAGGCATGCGAAGGATGACGAGAACTTGGGGCTCCTCCTTCCGCTATTTGGATGTCAAGCCAAAAGAGAAAAACCCTCACGTGCGCTAATACCATTATAATAAAAGTCAATTTGACCGTGCTTCTCATCATGGCTCCTTCCGAGATGCTTCCTCATTCGATCACGAGGTAAAACTAGGTAAAACTTAATATAATATTTGGATTGCGTAGGAAACTGCGACTTGCGAAGATGGCGACTTGGCGTTTTGGAGTGAGCGCCCCGCGCGCATCCCTGGAAGTCGCGCACAGTCTTGGGAGAAATTAAATTCTACGCAACCATATATTTCTTTATGTACGATGTTGATGCACCGAAACTAATAAATATTTAGATGAATAAAATCAACAAAAATAAGCAGCTATTGTATACCGTCATATGGTGCATGTGGTGTAATATATAAATTTCTTTAATCGAGAAGTGGGTCATAGTAACGCTAGGGGGCGATGGTGTATTAATTGGTGGTACATGTTGGTTGTTTTGACCTAACCATAGTGATGTAATGATTAACTTTAATGAATCATAAATCATACCTTGAGTCGCTATATCCATCTTGAATTGAACTCTGAGATGCGTGCACAGCTCCGATCAATCAAGATTGCTTTGATCTGGATAGAGATTAGCGAGAGATCTTCTGGATAGAGAGCTCTTAATGCGTGTATTAGAGAAGGTGTCTAACAGACTATTTATAGCCCTCTCCAGGGACCAAACGCAGTGATTAGTTACACCCGTGAAGAGTCACCCCCCATCAAGGTAACTCTTCACTAAGATGAAATTACCTTAATGCCCTTAAGCTTATCAGAATTTACGAAATCCAAGGGACACTTGTCAAACTTGGGTTCTAATTAAACGGGGTCAAGGTTTAATTAAAACGGGATCCAACACATAGCTCTAAATCGGTGCTCATGGGATGGAGTTTTGGTCCTGGGTCTAGATCTAATTAACCAACTAGATAGGGTTGAGTCGGTAAATTAGACCACGACATTTAAGCCCAAGTGAACTAAGTGAAGCTAGATAGCTAAGATCATAAGGAGCGGGGCATAAAATGTAGACTTATCTTGAAATTAGATGCAATTTGATTCATTTTGTTTCGTACACGAGGCTCATTTAGTTTTGGAACTAATCTAGGATTAGTATATGTATACCATGTAAACAGCTTCTAGCATTGTGATCTTGCAGCTCCCTCCCCCTCTTTGTATTGAAAACTGAAATAGTGACTTATTGAATTTCGTCATCCTTTTTTGTCAGAATTAAACTGGCCAAACTAAGAGAAATATGATTCAGACCACATGGATCTATGAAGTGTGAAGTCAAAATGCCATTTTGCTTTTTACGAATCCATAATACAAATATTGTTTCATAAATCTTGGATTAATTTCACACGGCATTGGCATCATCAAATTAAGAAACAAAAAAAAGGGTGATGAAAAACATAGAACCCCATAATAGATAAGCACTTGATAGAGAGTGTCGGCAAAGTTCAAGAATCTACATTACCGGCCCTATAGGCAAAAGCTCCGGATGGCCTATATAACCCTATTGGTTTAGCGAGGGTCGTATATTATTATAATTATCAATATAAAAAATATCTCTTATTTTTTTCTTCAATCGAGTAAAGTAAACTTAATTTATATGCAAATGGTTGCCTAACAAGCACAATGAAATTTAAATGCATTGAAAAAGGCACGAAGATAAGATATGATCCCGTTAGTGGGTAGGAGTAATATGATGGGGACAATACCTAGTTAGAAAATTTGAAACATTGAGATGATATAGAAAAGAATTGTGGGTTCCACAAGCATATGCTGTGAGGTAGAGAGTATTCTAGACCTAATACACAAATCATATAGAATATCACAAATCAGCAATTATTAGAAGGGACAACTTGGTTAACTAATGAATTTAAAGTATCCAAATAAATAATACATAATAACTAAATGATTGTTAATGTAATCAAGATAGAAAAGATGAAATCAGTAAGAAAAGACAACTTTTGTTGCACTTCTTTGTAAAGTATATGGTATGCTTGTCGAATACCAAGGCTAGTTTTGGCGACCATCTCATGCGAGTCAAAACACATTACTTTGAGCCAGACCCAACCACAAAACTATGCACGACACTTCTTACAAAAGCATGCAAGCCTTGTAGTTTTTTTTTTTAATGGGTTCTTCATATAATGCAGGTACGAATACATCCAATAAAACTAAAAAATATAAGGTCGCGAAGTGCCCGTTGCAGCTCTCCTCTTTTGACCACAGGGTGCACCTTAAGTGGTGAGCCACGTATGCAGCCACCCAGTCGACCGCCCCATTGGTCTCTTTGAATACATGCTTGTCCTGGCTAGTTGTTATCAATCTTTTTTTTTTTTTTTTTTTGCAAGATTTAACTGAAGGTACATATTTATTGAGAATAAATAAAGACATTGCAAAAGCTAGCTAATCCCTATGTGATGAAACTTAGAATCTCATCCCATTAGTGGCCGAAGAAGTAGGTTTTGCAATGAACCGCATTATTTTCCTCAAAGCACCGACTCAGTGGGTTCAAATGCTCTTGTCTCAATCATTGGTGCAGTGTTGAGTGCGCGCGATCCCACTTCACCAACTTGTGGCGATAAGGTTGCAGGAGAGGTCTTGGCCGGGTACATCAGGCCAAGGACCAAGGGAACCAGCTCGACAGCTCGACATCTCGACATCTTGTCCTTTTTTATCTGGACTTATGGGAAACGTTCACATATGATTCCAATGGGGACTTTGGCCTCGCAGCCCGCGAAGGATGTGAGTTCCGTTCGGTGAACCTGGAGGTAGGCCCCGTGTCATTTTTTTGGGTTCGTGGCACGGGCGACGAATCTTTCGGAAAAGCTCTCGACGAAAACAGTCGGGCGTTCGGGTGGCGACCGGCGATCCCTGTCCCATCGCGCAGTGGACAAAATAACTCTCGACTTCGGCGGGGCAAGTTAGATGTTCCCACTGGAAACTCGTGCGTCGGCACATCATCATTGCTTTGGAAAATGACGGGCTTCTCAGGCACCAATAATTGTACGACATGAGAAATTTGGATAGGACTTAATGGATCGGTCAGTTGCTTTTGTCCTCGATCTGGCGAAATGTAGGTTGGATTCACTGTCCGTTGATAACATAGGCATGTTTCATACAAAGAATAAATACGAGGAAGATTTATCGAGCATAGGTACAAGAAACGGGAATAACTTTATGGTTTAGATTAAAAACTGATTGATATTTTTTTTATTGGCAAGGTAAGATAATGTAGATAGAACCAAAGGCATCATGGGGGCGGAGGAGAGCTCGAAACTTTAGTCCTACATCACTTGAGTAGCGGAGAGGATTGTGCTTTATAAGGAGGAGCCACTCTTTTTCTTGCAAAACACCTCTTGTGGGATAACGCCGTAAGTTGCGCACGATATAAAGCATGTGCGTATCCTTCCAAAGCGGACAATATATTGCTCTCTACTAGTCCCATTTTCCGCTCCAACAATAGCGGTCATCATGAGACCTCAATTCCAAACATTTTTCTTTGTCATCACATGAATAAACTTTAGGTCCAGGAAAAAATGATGAGCTTTAGTACAATAATAAGAGTATACTACTATTATGTCCTACACAGGCTACGTGCATTTGAATTACCTCGGTCCCCACAATGATGGAGACCTCATGCACTGGCGACACTTTTGTAAGAAAAACTATAAACAGAAAAAATAGAAAGAATAATATAAATTTCAGAATGATTGCTTTGTTTTCTCTCTTCAATTCAATAGTAAGGTAGAGCAGCTTCATTCTTAATTTTAGAGTTGCAAATCCACAACCTTAGAATTACTACCAATCCAAAAGGAAAACATAAATTTAAATTTTGAATCAGAGAATTTTATTCCACTATAATTCCTTGGTTGGCTGTTTATTTTTTTTGTCTACTCAACTTTTTTTTTCGTGCGAGGAAAACAAATCTCTCTCACTTTTCTTCTCCGAGAGTGTAGTTACTTATATTTGTTATGATGAGCTACATTGTTGGAGCAGGCGACTACGTCCCAGCGTAAGGTATTATTTGTTTCGGAAAAGTACACACATATTTTATATTGTGCGCAGCTCGTGCACGGCAATTTTTTCCTCACAGCTTTGTTCTTTAAAAGGCACCTTGCGAGGAAAAGGATGGCGCCCCCTTATAAGGCACAATCATTTTCGCTACTTAACTGATGTAAGACTAAAGTCTCGAACTCTCCTTTGCCCTCCAACACTAGCCCCTCTTGTGGGACAAAGCCGTAAGGAAAAAATTGCCGTACACGAGCTGCGCACGACATAAAGCACATGCGTACTTCTCCAAAGCGGACAATACCTTGCGCTGGGATGCAGTCCCATTTTCTGCTCCAATAGATAACACTGGAGGAAGGGCTCCCTCGAAACTTTCACGCACGAATCCTTCCCGTTGGAGGGCTAGTGTTGGGGGGCGGAGGAGAGCTCGGGACTTTAGTCCCACATCGGTTGAATAGCAAAAAGGATTGTGCCTTATAAGGAGGGGCTACCCTTTCTCTCGCAAGATGCCCCTTGTGGAACAAAGACGTGAGAGAAAAATTGCCATACACGTGACAAGACCTTGCTCTCTGTTGAGCTGCTTTAGCACTCTCCATAGACAAGGTAGCTTTTAAAGGGCAAATTAAGCTGTAAGAAAAAAATTGCCGTGCACGAGCTGCGTGCGATGTAAAGTACGTGCGTACTTTTTCAAAGCGGATAATACCTTGCGCTGAGAGGCAGTCCCATTTCCTGCTCCAACAGCTATAATAGAAAAATTATAAGGCCCGAATAAGGTCCAACTCTTCTACTTTTGGTACTTTATTCTAGAAAATGCTAGTAACCTTGCAGTCCGCATAAAAATTTATAAGAAAATAAAATATAAAATGTTATCTAAGTGAAATTGTTTGAAAATTTATAAATGCCATCCACACAGCTATATGTTCATCCGATCAACATTTCAAATATTTTCAATGATCACCAAGACAATATAACTTTATTATAAGGTCTTTTAAGAACGGATAGCTGATTGTGTAAATTTGAGTGCAGGAGGAAATTAGCAAAAGCAACTGCATAAAAAATAGTGATAACCCTATTAAGTACAAACAAAGTAAAGCACGGTTGTTGCCATCCTCTGTTCATAGACAAATGCCCATGAATATCGTTGGAGCATCCATCTTGACATTTGTAAGCAGAAAAAGCAATAAGTAACTTGAGTTTTAGCACACATCTTATGTGTACTTGATTTTCTATGAGAAATATAGAAGTGAATTTAAAAGTTTTGCTTTGCAGCCATATATTTATTTTGCTACCCAGCATCCATAGAGAAGTGATCAAATAATAAAAAGAAAACACTTTGGTGAGTGCAAGTTCAGCACTCAAAATCTCAGAATCTATTAGGTCGGTTTTGGTTAGTTGACAAATAAACATAACACTTGAAATAAGGTTTGTGACTGCTAAATAATTTTCGGAAAATACACATAAGCATGCAGTACTTATTCCAATAAAACTTTCTTATCCCCGGCATAATTATTTCAAGCAAAAGCCATCATCAGCTATTTATGTCATCATTCACGTTTTTTTTTTGTGTGTGTAGACAAAAACACCAGATGCTAGCCTAGACATATGCCAAAAATTGCATCTAAACAGAATCAAAAATAACATGTGAAATAATTATTTCCATGGGATAACTATTCCTAGTCTCTTTACTCTTTTTAAGAAAACTATTCCCTTTGTTCTCATTCTCGAACAAAATACAGCCTAATTTTGTTCCTATCCAAACACTAACAATGGAAGAAAAGTTCTGCTGGCTAAAGGAAAGGGTACGTAGAAGGGGACAAAAAGATAGTAGCTATTATTATATTTAGAGATGTATAAGGAGCTTACCTTTTGTTTTTTCCCGTTTGACGCCAATAAAGCCCAACCAGAACCGAACTAATGCTTGCCGCAGCGGGCAACATCACCACTGACCGAACCCAAACGGCAAGAAAGCAAACCAAGCACGCATACCCGAGACGCATGCATCACGGCATTCCACCTGGCCTTCTTCGATCAGTGAGGGGGTGAAAATATCTGGGCACAATGATTGGTGCAAAGTATAGAAAAAAAAAAAAAAATTCTATTCTCACTTTCATCATAAATTAAACTAGTACAACTAGTAAAATTATAGAATTACAGACCGAACAAAATCTATATTCATAAGAGATCTTTTTTATCTCCTGTGGAATTCAGATCTTCATATAGGCCTATCTCAACCTATAATTTAATAATTTTACTAGTTGTACCGTATGAATCCACAAATTTAATAGAATTTTCAGTTCAATCATTTAAATAGATTCTTAATATATTTAAGGTGAGGAATTTTAACCCCACATCTTACTTTGTACACTCTGGAGCTAAGAAAATCCAAAATCGAACCGCGCACCTCCTAACATAGAAGGCTAGGGTTAATACCTATCTTAACCTCAGACATACGTTCAGTGTATAGTTCTGTTAAAAGAATGGTGCATGAGAGATTCCTGCGGTCCTCCATTAGTTTGGAAAAGTGGGGATCACCGGCGGTGATTCTTGTCCGCTTCTGGTGACGCCTCTATTTGATTAATATGTTTCTGTAGCTGTAACATACTTTAGTGGACATTTCTCAGGAGTTGCACAATTAGCTGCTTGATTCTTGCTAGGGAAAGTGTGAGACCATATGCTTCACGTGATTTGTCATATATACAATCTTGTTGATGTTAAAGAATATAGATACTGGTCTATTATGCTATCATTCCTGCGAGATCTCGGTATTGCTATATTTTCCCTCAGGAAAAAGGGTGGGAATATGGATAGAAAGTTAAAGATAAGCCTCTCGAGCCTTAGAGGGACAAGCCGAGGCCCATCCGGTCGAATTGATTTTGGGTCGGGTTATAGGCTAACATGGCCAACATGGCTTCATGCCTTCATGTCGGGCCTCGGGTCGTGCACGGCCTTAATTTTTTGAAATTTGCGGGCCTAAACCCGATCTGAAGCCCGAGTAAAGCATTTAGGCTGGGCTAAGGTAGGGGTGTGGCCCAGCCCGGCCGTTTCCGGCCCTGATCGGGTCTTAAAATAATAATAATAATAAAAAAAAAGCACACCCTTTAACTGTCTACTTGGATCATTTTGTTGAATTATTACAGATCGTAAGGATCTTGCAAGACCAAACCACCGAGCTGTTAACATCTCGAACCTTCTCCTCTCTGGTCCATGAGATCTGGATTCTAGAACTAGACGAAACTCTCCGGCGGTTTAAGCACCGTGAGAGGCCCGCCAAATGGACCGAATCCGTCCGCCATCGGAGGTATCGCGTGCCGAAGTTAGTTCGAAAAATGATAAGAAGTCGAGGGGCGTTACCGTCGTTATGCCCTCTGTCGCGCTTCTTCCCGAATAGGCGAATAGCCCAGCTTTTATCACCTCCCGGTACGCTCACTCCTCGCCGTCCAGTCTCCTCTCCATGGACCGTTGGACCGGAGTGCTCAAGGTCTCCCTCGGCCCCCATAATGGCGGCCCCTTCTTCAGAGTCGCTGCGTCCCTCCTCCTCTCCCACTCCGACAAAGCCCTTATCGTAATAACCCTACTCTCTCTCCATCTCCGTAAACCCTGATTTCTCCAATCCCTAATCCGTTCGATTCGAAGAACCCTAACTCGTTTTTCTTCTTGTTTTCTTGATGGAAAGTAGGTTCCTTCTGTGAATGCGATCTTCTTTAATGGCGACCGGATCGAAGGCACCGGGAACCCGGTGATCGAGAGGCTATCGGATTCGAGGAACATCGCCGAGCTCCTCGTCTCGAAGCTGGGGGATTCCGCCAACGCTTGGGTTGTGGATGCATCCACCTTCAACGGGCCGTTCGCGGTTTATAAGGAGTTCATACCGTCGGTGAACTCTCGAGGGGAGCCGAAGCGTTATGATCCTCATGGATTCCCGGCTTCGTCTTCCATTGTTGCAATCTTATCTAAGTGCGTCGAAGAGGTAAAAATTGAATCTTTCTGCTAAATTCGAGGTTGTTGAAGCGAGTTGGCTTTCTTCTACTTGTTTAGAGGGCAGTAGTATTTTTGGAAATTCTCTTAGGAGTGAAGTCATCAAGTGCCAAGTCTCGATCTTTTATAAAGATGATCACTAGCCTTGACCACTGACAGGATACAAACTTGGCTATCCCCTTTCAAAAATCCAACACTGCACCTTAGGTTCATACTCCTTAAGATTCTCTGGATTGCTTACCATGAGCAGATTTAGTTATGAGACAAGGATACTACTAAGTCCAACTTTCACAACGCAAATATATTTAATTTCATTGAAATATACTACATCATTTATCTAGCTGCCTTTCCTATTGATGCTCATCCTTGGATAAAGCTGAATGCCGAGGTCATATATTATTTAGTACAGAATTTTGGTTCTGTTCTATTGTTTGTTAGGAAATGATCTAAACAGAATGTTTCTGCAATGAACAAGCTGCAAGTAGATTGTTGGTGAGCTATGGCTTGAGATTGCCACCTTTGAAATGATCACCACATCTCTGTAATTTCTTTTATATACATATATTGTTTACATAATGTGGACATGCATGTTTATTCCCTTGCTGGTTAGCAGGTGAAAAGTTTGATTTCATGCAGTGTAACAAAACAAATGCGGACAGACGTGCATTTTCCTGCATCCACATCACCAACTCCACCCAAAACAGTCATCCTTGGATTTAGCAAGGGTGGGACTGTTGTCAACCAGCTTGTGACGGAACTTGCACACCTTAATACCGAACCTGCAGGAAACTCGATGAGCAGTGAGAAACCTTCATCTAGATTATCTCAGGAGATCCAAGATTGCATCTGTCCTATTTCTGAAGGCTGTCTTTTGTTCAGCATCTCCGAGTTTCATTATGTGGATGTTGGATTAAATTGCACTGGAGCATATTTGACTGATCATGCTGTGATCAGAAAGATTGCCGAGCACTTGTTGCTTTACGATGCAAGTATTCGTTTTACACTCCATGGCACTCCCAGACAGTGGTGTGATCGTGATCGCCCTTGGATCTGCAAGGAGAAAGACATACTGCGGCACTTGCTTGAAGATGAAGCTCGCAGATGGGAAGGAAAATTGAAGGTAACTGAGAGATTTTATTTTGTCAATAGCCCCCCCAATTTGCAGATGCATTTTGAAATAATTGAAACTATGGATATAAGCTGATGTTTGTGTTAAGCATAAAGACAATATGGCATGTTCTGTATAGTTTAGTAATTATGAAAACAAATGTAAGAAGTCAAATTGATTCAGTGCTCTTTCTCTTTTTGGGACCCTTTCATTAATTTCATGACAACTCTTGCTGCATAACTAACACGAGCATGTGTCTTTCTTCTAATCATCAGAACTATCTGCTCTCCCAGATCATTTTTTTGTGGGTTCTAGGGATTAGAGGAAACCGGTTTGCCTTCCCATACAGCTGTGCACAAGATCACCAAATAAGCTCGCGTCTTTCTCCCATGTTTGCCTCTTAAGAAAAGAAAGAGAAACAAGATAGCTCCTGCCGATTTTAAAGGAGAAGAGACAACCACAAACAAACATATACATATCAGAAAGTAACATGTTGTTCAATCGTTAAAAGAAACTGTAGAAAGTGAAGAATTGATGCACTTTAAAATGTGGACTTCTCTTCTTTTTCCTTTGTTGTGAGAAAAAAAGTGTCTCTGCTCTTTCTCTTGAAAAAGATAGGTTTGGTTAGCTATATATGGATGCGATGAAATTATTACTCAAAGACATGGTACGCCATAGTGGTCCGTACCGAATAGTATGAGGCATATTGTACTGTATTCGGTATCGATATTCAGTATGTATGGTGTACTGATATTCGGTATGCCCAAAAAAGTTTCATATCGTATCGACACTGTACTAGTGTAGCACCGATATGGAATCTGGTACCGAGACGACGAACCTTACTTAAAGAAGTGTAATTTGATTGCATCTCCACTCGCAATTTTATTCCTTCTGGAGTTTGATGTGTTAGGCATTTACATGCAAGATTTGGCAGACTTCGGTCTCTTCTTACGTGTCAATCAGTCTGTAAATTCCTTCAGTTCTCCCGGTGGCTCTCTTGCACGGTTTCTCTCAATTCCTTCGGTTCTCCATAGTTGTAAGACTGTTCAATTGCCACTTTTGGTTCGTGCCTTTCGGGTAAAGTATAACTTAGATCTCATATCAGAGGCATTCGGGTTTTGTATACCTTTTGGAATTGTTATTAGAGCTAATTTTTCTCCAGAATGGAAATTCCACCGTTTCTTGAAGTGCGGTTGTTTGCTTTTGCTAATGTGATAGTAGTGTTGATATATATTATAGTGATGTACAGTCTTTGTGGAAACAATTGGCTTTCCATATTCTATTTCTTTTCCAAGACATTGTATTGGAAAAGAAGAATAGCTGCAGCAGCAAATCTTTCAAGAATAGGACTTTCTGTTTCAGATATTGTCTGAAGTCCTGAAACCATCACCAAGGACCTCCTGTCGCAGAGACTTCATCGGAATCAAGCAGCTTCTGATTAATATTTTTAATTTTGGTTAAGGGTAATTGTTGCAAGGAGGGCTGTCAATTTATCGAACTGATTAAGAACCTCGGGGAAGGGAGATGTTGGCTGTCTAATCTTTCAAGACCCTGGCTCTACATTATAGAAACAAGCAACGGCACCATTTTTCTTACTACTTGGGCAATAAATTGCGAGGAAGAGTTCTTGGAGAGGCACATAGGGAATCCAACAATCTTTTCTAGATATGGTCTTTTGGCCTTTTCCAATTGTGAAGTGCACCCTATTCCAAAAGGCTGGTTGTGTGTTTACCACATCACGCCACAAATTATAACATCTTCTCAAAGGCTTCCAAATTCTTTAATCAGGGCGAAGAATGGTTCCCTCTGTGCCCATCTCACAGCTGCATTGAGGGCAATTTAGTTACGATTATTGGCTGGATCTAAAAAGACGTCGACGGTATGGATGGGTGCCACCTCTTGCTTCGAGACATTCGGGTCATGGTCAGTAGTGACGTGGCTTTTCAGGCCAAGTACATTCATAGAGAGACCAACAGGGCTGCGGACTGGGTGGTCTCGTACATGGCCAACTACTCCGAAGATGCTCTATGGGTTGGAAAGAGGAAGATGCTCTCGTACATGGCCAACTACTCTGAAGATATTCCGAAGTTTTTATCTTTTTTAGATGTGTTCGTACTAGACCATGCGTATGCGTTACCACCCTGCGTCTCTCCCACCTCTGTCAATACATCAAACCGAGATAGTGATCCAGCAGCCTCCCATCACCTTCCCTTGGAAAAATCAAAGTATCCAACAGCTGAGAGTGACATGGAAACATCGACTCGTTCCTCTCTTTTGTACCCTTCCCTAAAGACGGCTCATTCCACATCTTCAAGTCTCACTCGAGTTTTACATAGTTATGATTAGTTAAAAAAGATTCCTAAATTATGCTTGTATTATGACTATAGCGAGACAATCCTTATCTTTGCTATGTATCATTTTCATTTCTTACTGGTTGGTTCCTCGTAGTAGGGGATTCCTTTTCTTCTAAGCTTGGACCAGTGTATTCTTATCCAATCAGCACTCAACACCTCCGGTCTATTTCGTTTGTGGAAAGTTTCGTATGTGTAAGAGCGATCTTTTTATTCCGATCGATCACAGCCCAGGTCCCTTCTTAGATCTTTCATGGCATCCTTGTGGATTGCATTTGATTGATGATAATGTTAGGAGTGTTGGAAATAGAAATCGAAAAACTAGATTTGAACTGATTTTTAGTCGCAATGGGATTTCGGAATTTAGCTATGGCTAAGGTTTCTTTTTTTCTTTTTCTTTTTTTGTTCTTTTCTTCCTTTATTTTCCTCTTCTATTTGTCTTCAGACTTATGGCATGTTCCAAAGCCTCTAGTGTCAGAATCACACCACAGAGGATCTTGTTAGATTCGAAGACACCTCTTTAAACCTTTACTAATCCATCTTAGAGTCCAATCTAATTCACAATTAATAACAGAACACCATCCACCGTTATTTCATGCATTCTTAAATGGCTGCCATCAAGAGATAGATGACCATCAAACATGATAGTATGGCATCTGAATTCAGAGGTCCAAGTATATAAAGTTGTTGGTCTTTGTGTTTGTATTTATGCATCCTTCTGTATCCTCTCAATCATCGATTTCTTTCGTGCTATCCCCATAATCCTGAATCTGTGAGGCTTCAAAGACCTGATAACATTTCAAAGCCTGCAACCTCTCATTGTATGATTGGATGCTTTTTGTGTACGATACTTGCGCACCATGAAATAATGTAACACAGTTTATTGTGCAGTGTGGACATACTTTTTGGGCAACTTGGACATATCGGCTAAAGATGACATCAAAATGAATGGAATAAACAAAGTGTGACATAGCAAGCGAGCTTACAGTGATGGGAGCCCATGGTATTAGGTTCATGAACTCGAAAAACTGGGTGTTGGCCTGGTGCAAGTGGGTGGCATCAAGCTCACTTGCCTTTATTTGTCGATAAGCCATCGTTTTCAGGGACTCGTCAGCTTGGCCCTTTCAAATCAATGACTCTCTATTCAGCTATATATCTATAAAACGGACACCTTTTCTCCATTGTTTCATGGTTGGAGTAAAATATTTAGAGAAAAGCTTTAGTTGCACTCGCCAGGGTAGAAACACGCCCCCTCTCTCTCTCTCTCTCTCTCTCTCTCTTTTTGTTAAGACGGACGAATCAAAAGAATCAGTATACAAAATATCCCAAAATATGGGGGCAAGGCTATACCGACCATCCACAACACCTCATTAGAGTAGTTAACAACAAAAAAAAATAGCTCAGACTGCAGCTCTATTCACCTCGCAATACATGTATCAGGGTTTTTTGAATCACGATGTGTATCAGCCTTTTTGTTTCATAATCATGGAATATACTGATCGTCATGAAACTAACCTTTTTAACCCTTAAAATGTTGCAAGCCTTATGTGGCTCTAATCATATCCACATATTAGTTGTCCTATTAATGCTTTTCCCTTCCATCCTGCTTCTTATTATATTAGTTTAACGAAAGTTGCTTTTCGTTATAAGTTTGCCTCCTAGTTTCCAACACTTTGGCAGGTATTCCGCTTTGGACTTGTGCTCTTGGTATAAATCCCATCCCAACTTTAGTCTAATAAACAAAATCCTCCCTCCCATGGATTTCAGAAAAATAAAATAAAATAAAATAAAACTATCTGGAGTATGGTATGGCCGTGCTTGTAGGTTGTGAATGGGCTTAGAGTTCTATGAATCTCTTTTAGTGTGAATGCAATTATATAACAAAATCAAATCATTTATATACTTCTAGATATAAGCTAACACTTCCCAAATCCAGTCAAATCTGAGCTTCTAAGTTCAGGTTAAGCATTAAGCAAATTTTATTTAATCCACTTGTCTCCGCTTGGCATAAGCTATCCTTTACTCTGCCTCTATACTTTCTTAAATTAAATGTCAGAGCTGAGATACTTGATACTTCAAGATATCTAAACATTTATGAAAGGAATTATTGGTGAATCAATTTATCAACGCGGGCTTCTATATAAACAACACAGCAAGAAAAGGATCTTGAATTAATACTTTTCATTGTCTGTCTGTGTTGGATGGATCTTAGCAAAATAATCTTAATATACTTGTCATGTTCTTTGTGCATATAACTAACTAGTTCATGTATCTTTATGGATTATATCATAAGTAGTTTCCACTGTTGCAATTTAAGTTATTCTGTTAATGTTCCTTTTCTTTACAAAAAAAAAAAGGAAATGGGATTCACAGTTGATCTCAACCTCCATAAGCTGGTAAAAGGTTTCATCCCAGGGTTAACTATGGGGAAGTTAATGCTTGCACACCACATCATTTTCTTTTTTTTAAAGAGAGAGACACTTTTCAAGTCTTTTTTGTTGCATCCACCAGACAACTCTGGTGCATGATGATGCTGATGATTTGATTCTTGGCTAGTAGCACATCTTTTTTGTGCATTGAATTCTCCAGCGTGCACTAACCCTCAAGAAAAGAATTTTCAGTGTGGACATTGCTTTTGGGCAACTTAGAAGTATGGTTGTCATGGTCCCAAAATGAGTTGAGCTGACAGAGAATTCCACCTTACAAGTAAGAGTAACAGGAGCCCATCATAGTTGGTTCCTGAACTAAACCAATTTGGGTGGAAGCTTGGAGCAAAAGTGCCACACCAGCTCACTTTGTGGATAAGTCATCTCTTTCAAGGAAATTGCAATCTCGATTCTTTCAGAAGAAAACTGCTCCACTTAAATATGTTTGCGAACCTCTCCTCTTATCATTGCGAAGACATGAGACAGTGACCTAATATCAAACTAATGCTCCATTCATCCGCCTTTATAGGATCAGAGTTGAGTCAAATATCTTCTACTTTCTCTTCTTCCATGCAGACAAGAGGCAGTAGCCAAAACATAGTCCGTATCTTAAAAGATTATTTCATAACCATCGCCGAATCGTGGCTTTTTCAGTCACGGCAAATACTTTTTACCTCGTAACCATAAAAATGATTGTTTGATGTTAAATTAAGCTTAGTATCAAATAAAAAAGACATGAAATTAAGCTTCTTTGTTGCTAGCATAATTTTAGAAATCAATCATGTAACAACCTGTATGAACTCTTTTTTTTTTTTTTGTTAGCGTGTTCTTGTACGTCATTATTATTATTTTTTATTAATATGATCATGTATCGATCGGTCAGTATTATTATTATTATTTTAGATTTTATTAAAATAAAAATAATACTAAGGATCATGCTAATAAAGAAAAATAATACTGGCGATAAAGGATCACATTAATAAAAAAATAATATAGGTTGATACAGATTGTTACGTAATCTTTAAAATTATGTTAACATTTATTAGTGCTGCAAGCTTCTGTTAGATTGTAAAAAAAAAATGTATATATATGCATATTTACATAGAAAATAAATCTATTATCAACAGGCTAGTTTTTGTTTATATCTACAAAAAAAAAAAAAAAAACTGTCTCCTCTCATCACAACAAGGACATGAGATGGTGACTTGATACCAATTCATTGTTCTCTTCACCTTTCTCTTCTGGATCACAGTAGGAATTAAGTATTCTTTACATTCTATTCTTCAATACAGACAGGAGGCAAGAGCCAAAACCTAATCCATCTCTTCAAATATTATTTCAGAACCATCATCAAAGTCGTTCACATATCATGGCTTCTTTATTCAAAACAAACACTCTTTACCTCAGCACCATAACATTATTCGGTTGACAAAAAATTAAACATTTTCATTAGTGTTGCAATCCGATAAGATTGTTAAACACCACCATTGTAGCATATTTATGGTTTTTTTTATAAAAAAAAGTGAGAAAGAAAACTACATCAGCACATAACATAAAACCTGTACCCACTCATCATCACAGCAAAGACATGAGATGGTGACCTAATACTAATCCAATGCCCTTTTCACCTGCTTCTGTTTGATCGGAGTTGGAATCAAATATTTTCTACTTACTGCTCTTAGAGATGAAGAGAAAAATGCCAAAACCTAATCCATATCTTTGCCTCGTAACCATATCATCGAATCGATGTGGCATTAATGGTTTTCTATAGTAGCACAAACCTATTAAGATTGTAAAACACTGGAAGATTGTAAAACACTGGACTCTTCTCAGCATGCTAGTTGTCCTGTTAGCTTCGTCTCTTCCATCATGATTCCTATGAATTATAGCGAATGTTACATATGTGATAAGTTTGCCTCCAAACACTGATTTGATCTACAAATTACAATCAACATCAGTCTACAAATCCTGTCTCCTCCCACCCTAACAAGGTGACATGACATCGTAGAAAGAGTAAAGCTACTATACATCAATTCTAGCTAGAAGATGCTGAAGGAAGGTTGTAAATGGTCTTAATGTTAGGCTATCATTATGGTGTGATTCATGCTTATGGTTCAATCAAGCTTACGGTTTCAGAAAGTTTGAAAAAAAATCATGGAGGCATAGTAAGATGATCAGACAAAGTTTTTGTAATGGATCAACTTCAAATTAATGCTCCTCTTGTAATGGATCATAAAATAGCTTTTCTGTAATTAGCCACATATGCCGCTATTCAATCAGTGATACTGTTGGCTTCTTCTTAAATATACATCTCATAAGAAAATAGACTGGAAGCTATTCTCCGATAAGGTTTTAAATTTCATACATACATAGCTCTTGACCGAGGACCTGAATTGCAACGTGTTTCAAGCAAGAGTCGAAGGCTATGGACTTGCGTGCGCCACTTGTCCGAAGTGGATGGCTTCTAGCAAGTAGTGGAAGAAAAGAGTTTCGACCTAAGAAACGTGTGATTGTTGGTTGCTTGAAGGTTATATCTCGATGTGAACCTCTTCCTAACAAACTAATGAATGAAAATATAATTATTCATGGTTTATTTTCTCGGCAAGTCAGCATTACTCTACTAGTTGTCTCTATTTATTCGAATATCCAACTGTCAGCCATAGGGACAGAGCTCAGAGTAGCTTGAGAAGGCATCACCTATGCCAAGCTAGTTTTAAGGGCAAAGTGAATCATCCTCGAGAAAGACTTTGCCCTGGTGATCGAGAGGCTACGAGGTGGGGGGCAAGGGGGGATGAGCACCCTCTATTGTGCGATCTACTTCGGCTGGTGGATGAGTGTAGAGTTTTACAGGCCGTACATACGTATCGGGAGACGAACAAGCCAATTGACTTACTAGCCTCTTTTACTGCTCAGCATTCTGGAAAGGTACTGTGGTCTTGTCAGAAGGACATCTCTGCACCATTTTTTCATTTTCTTTCACCTAACCTTGCTGGATGTATTCATGCAAGAGCAGTATGAGCAGCCATTGTACCAAAAAACAAATGCTCTCAACGGTCGTTCCATGCACTCCATAACTTAAATATCATGCATGATGTATCACATGGTACCTACTGATCTATGGTTTCCGAAAATATCAAATTTAGCTAATGCTAGCAGATTAATGCCTCCGCATAAGTTCTCTAAATCCAATTAAGCTCACCTACAGCTAGCATCATCGGACAACAGGATCCATGTAACTAAGTTAGCCGATGTCTCATGCACCGTCACAAGCTCAAAAGAAATTTATCCTACACCACGTCCATCACGTGGCTGTGCACCATACCAATTCATCATATGATCATCTTGGTAATTAACTATATTGGTGCACACAGTGTAGAGTATAATTTATCTGTAGGAGCCCATCCAACTGTGCCGGCGGTATGGTACGAGTGCTGAAGGGATGGCACCGGTGCATGCACCTGTGGCTCCCCGTGGGGCCTCAAATTGGTTGGGATGGCACGCTTCCCTCTCCTATCCTTCAATTTCATGCAAGTGGCTCGCCCAATTGGACCAATCCGGGCCTACATTCTCCGAACCAATGTTCCAATGACGGCAGTGTCCCGTTACAACGCTCCTCTGCCCATATTGCTAATTTGCTATCCATCATCATGACGACTTTGACGGCTGTTTCGAATCTTCATAATATTAAAATAATCATTCTTATAAGGACTATTATAATAATACTGCTATTCCTATCACTATTCGGTCGGTAAGAGAATATTATTTTTTTTCCAGACGAGATGATCTCTTTGAAAGAGAAAATTCATGCAAAAAAGTAGTTTTTTTAAACGTAATATATTCTTTAAAGAAATGATGAGGCTACTACTTGCAATAATATGCTAATAACAACACTTATCGTTTTCTTTTCCTGTTATTATATTATACTTGCCATCAAATCCATTGTTGTAAACCATTCTCCCCTCTATATATCCCTCTTAACAACAAAGTCTAAAATAATGTTCTTGGAAACAATATTAATTACTATATTTTACAATATCAATAGCTAGAATTTAATAATACATTTCAGACTTATCTATATCTATATCTATATATATATATATATATATATATATAGAATAAACAATCTTATGTGATAACTAATCTCTTACACTAGCCGTGTGCACTACAAAGTAGCAGCAGCAGCATCAGCTTTAATTTAATATCTTTACTATTTTTAAGCTAGATAATTATGTTTCAAGATTTATGATATCTAGACAAACATTTTTATTTAAAAATAGCTATTTAATATTTTACTCGATTCAATTGATGACCTTCTGTTTTGTCATTATCGTTTGGTACGTTATATGCATCTATCTTTCCGCTGCGCACTATTTTAATGGGCTTTAAAATTGTGCCTCATGTGATGAACTCTAAACATCAATTAAAGTATTGACTAATAGAATTTTCCGGTTGAGAAATCAAGATTACTCCCAGTAACATTTAATTTTTTTTTAACTTCTAATTCTCTATTTTTCTTCTCCGTCTATCTATCTTCTCCTTTTTATTATATTTTTTGTTATTAAATAATCTCTTGCTTCGCATGCATCGCCATAACATTACCATAAATTATAACTATATTATAATGATTTGGTGGTTTCCTTATTTTGGACTTAAAAAGAGCGTCTTCTTAGTAGAAAGCTAAAATCGTCACGTCACGGCGACTTCCTAAGCTTCTCGGAAGATTCCCCGCCCAAAACAGCGCCCACACATCCTTTTTTTGGCGCCCATAAGGATTGTATCTTTAGCGAGAAAGAAGGATTCACCTTCCTTCGGCCGCATCCACCGTTGGATCGCCCAATGTCCGCTTCTAGCTCCGTACATATCGATGAACAAAGATTCTTAGTGCTTTGAGATCCATGCGTGTGTAGATCCAACGGTTGATGTTGCGAAATAAGACCGATGGTTCTATCGGGCGAAAGATACAACCCAACCCTCGTGACCCCCAGATATCTACTAAATAAACGACAAGCCACTCCTCTTTCCTCCGCCCATCCGCGAACCCGCTCCGAACGACACCACCGCTTCCTTTTACCAGAAAAAAAAAAAAAAAAAAAAAAAACGGTCGCCCTTTCTCCTCCCTCCTTTTAATTCTCTCTTCGCTCCCTGCTCACTCCCATATCCACCTCCCTCCCATCTACCTTGCTCTTCCATACGTATCTTCTTTCGTCTTGTCTTGGTTCTTTGACGCTCGTTTATGGCATCCATCGCCGACGACGTCTCCACCCTCGACCTCATCCGCGAGCACCTCCTCGGCGACCCCACCATCTCCCTCGACGACCTCCTCCTCCTCTCCCCTCTCCCTCCGCCCTCCGCCCCCCACGACATCGCCGTCGCCGACTACATCGACCCCACCCGGCCCTTCCCCGATTCCTACGGCGGACAATCGTCTTACCGCTTCGCCGATCCGATCGCCCCCATGATCGAGGTCGGCGGCGACTCGCTTCAGGCCTCGCCGCCCTCCGACCGCCGCCCGTCGCTCACCGTCTCCCTCCCCCCGGTCCGGAAGTTTGAGCTTGAGCGGACGGAGGTCGCGCCGGCGGAGAAGCCTGCGGAGTACAACGACGGGTCTAGGTACCGCGGGGTGCGGCGGCGGCCGTGGGGGAAGTTCGCGGCGGAGATCCGGGATCCTAAACGGCGAGGCTCCAGGGTTTGGCTCGGGACCTTCGACACCGCCATCGAGGCCGCGAGGGCCTACGACCGCGCTGCCTTCCAGATGCGCGGCTCCAAGGCGATCCTCAACTTCCCCAACGAGATCGGCAGCTCCGGCAACTGGATGCCGCCCCCTCCGGCACCGCTCGAGGCGGCGGCTGGGAAGAGGAAGAGGGAGGCGGCGTTCGCGGCCGCGGAGGAGGAAGCAGAGGAAGAGGAGATGAGGCCGGTCAAGAAGGAGAGGTCTCCATCGATCGAGGAGGTGGTGGAGGAGAATATTCCGTCGGTTTGCCCCTTGACGCCGTCGAGCTGGACGACCGTCTGGGATGGAGCCGACATGATGGGAATCTTTAACGTGCCGCCTCTTTCGCCGTTATCTCCGCACCCGTCGTTCGGATTCCCGCAGCTCACAGTAAGCTAAGGAATCAGCAGCCGCCGTTAGAGTTGCAAGCGACCTTCTAGAAGCAAAGCTTTGTAAAAGCTGGCTTGGATGGAAAAAGAGAAGGAAAAATAGAAGAATCAAAGTATGTAGATGCAGGCAGCCGTGATATTCAAATTCTTTTGTTCTTTTCATGCACTTAATGTTGTGTCTGAGTTTAAATATATATATATATATATATATATATATTTATGTTGGGGGATACAAGTGGAAATATCCCCTGGAATATGGTTTGATATGTATTTAGATTTCTGAAAGCTTGGAGAAATCTATTCTTTATTTGGCATCCCAAAAGAATTTGTATCCCATCTCACCAAATATTGGCCTTAGAAGTCAGATGATACATGGGTTGTAAATTGAGTGCAACTTTTGGAAAAGCCACTCAAGAAATTTGGCAAAACAGAAAAGGAGCCTTTAATCTCATAACTACATGGGGCTTTTAATTTCAGAGGACAAGAAACATGTTCACAAGTTTCTCTTCATGCCCTCTTGCTACAATTGCATCTTTCCATATGTTCCATAACTTTATTAAACTCTTCAATCATGAAAACGAGACGTAGAGTAGCACTAAGTATTATAAGAGCAAAGATGTATGCTAGCACTAAATAATCTGGTAGATAGACTTCAAAATTATTCAAAACAGCATTATGTTGGGTCCAAGATGCTAGTTTACTGGTATAAGTTTCCTTTTTAATGATTTCTTTTGTTTAAGCAAAATTTTGGATATTCAAAAGCACAAAAAAAAGGTACCCTGTGCTGTTTAAACTATAAAGATGGACGCTATTCATACGATAGTTAATCGAGGTATGTAACGGGCAGAAGTCACGATAAAAATCTTTGATCTTAGAAGAGATCCAGCATTACAAGGCTTACTAAATTATTTTTTTATTCAATATAATTAGCTAAAAATATTTTACTTATATGTCCGTCTTTGAAATAAAACGATTCTATTAGGTTATTCTTCTTTTATCTTTACATCAAATGGGAGAGGTTTTTGAGCCGAATTTGTGTTTTTGTTCTCTGAGAAAATGGGAGGAGTTAATCAATTCCTGCCCAGGTATAGTCAAGATTCGAGCGTATATCCATACAAAATGGCTTTACAAATTGAGCCATTTGGCTTTACCAATTAAGCTGGACTCTCATATCAGTCATTGTACTCTTTTTATGTGGTCAAACTATTTTGGTTGGAAGGATACGTGCGATTAGCCAAAAAAAGGATACGTGAATGCATTTAGCGGCCTAACTGTTTGAGAAAAAGAGAGGTGCTTGCGAAAGCGTGCTATCTATTTCTTCTCTCTGTTTTTCCGTTAAATAACATATCTCCTCAAAATCCTCACGCTAATCTGCTTTTCAAATACCGAGATAAAAGTCCAGCTAACCTGTGCCTAAGAAAGCCCCCATCCTGCAGATCCGATCATTTGGGCATCCCTCTGTTTCCCTCTAGTAAATCTTGTAAAAAAAAGTATCTCCACTTAAAAAAAGGCATATTGTTAGAAAAATACAAATAGAATTGCTGATTGGGTTGCCTCATTTGCTATCTAATATTATGAAGTAATTTTCTGGACTCGACATGATTTTATTTTTTCGCCACCATATCGTTCAGCTGGTTATGCTCATGCGAGATTAGTGTGAGCAGCCTATTTATATATATATATATATATAAAAGCTACTAAAGTTTTTATTGAAATCTAATTCAAAACTTTCAGTTTACTACTAACAAACCATGCCCCGAATTAAGTATAGGCTATAGCCTTTCTCAACCCTTGTTGCTTCAAATGATTTTGGAGACAGTGGTTAGGAAAAACCTCTTAGTTGGCATCCTTTATTTCGGTATCTTAATTTCAAATACTGTTTTGGTACTTGGTCTTATCGTCAAATGCTTGCAGGTTACACCTCAGGCAGAGAAAGGCAGGTGGCTGGCCTAGGTGAGACACCAATGCTGAATTGTACTGATTTTTTGTGTTTAGAATTGCTCGAACACTAGAGTCCAAAATATGCAGTAAGCCACCGTTTCTCCGGAACAAATGAAAACTTCAAATTATTAGACCACCTGAGCATTTGACTAGTCCACAAGTATTATTTATTCTCTGCCTTCTTTTTATTATTATTATTTCTTTAATCTCTTCCAGACACCCAACTGCTCCAATAAGATGTAAATAAAGATGATGATAGACTTCGTAGGTAGAACGGAAAGTCCCAACTCATCTGCAGAGGTTTATTAAAAAGAAAATGAAAGCATGTGAAGAGAAGGGGAGATAACACGCCGTTTTCAGAGCTCCATATGTTACGGTATGTGGTTATGAAGCTAGAATAGTATTGATATTGGATTCGGTGCAATATAAAAAGTTAATGGGGTTGGGGGAAGGATGAAATAAATAATTCCCTGGACTCTTAAATTGAATTCAAGGGCAAGTTGGCTTCCGACTTCCATCTGAGCCACCATGTCAGGCTTGAGATTCTTATTCTAGCAGTTCTATGATTTGAGTAATACAATGATTAAGAATAGATGAGATTTAGTAATATCATATACTTGGTAAGGAAGGGCATACGATGCCAATCTGCCATGCAAATCCGTGCTCATCACGATATAGGCTTTCTATGTCTTAGTGATCATGTAATATTCTACCTCAAGACATGCATGCACAGCCCATTTTTTTGTGTAGATTTGATGGAAAATACCAAATTCATCTCCCCACATATTAGTGAGAGGGTGTGAGATCGAATGTTTTAAGAGTATGTGCAGGAAATAATTAAAACTAAGAGCTCGGAAAGCATCTCCCCACATACATACTACTTTCCGTCATTGATTTCCAAACAACTTTCATACGATAGCGTAGAATGCTAATTTGCACCTGAAACTGTTTAAGAAGCACCCGCCACAACTAGATAACCAGCTCCTCTTCCTAGTCTTCTATGTTAACTTCATCAGTTCCTTCATTAGAAGGTCCATTCGCACAAAATTCATATATTTTGTCCAAAATTTTCAAACAAGTACGGGAACAGACAAGTTGACTTTCAACCTAACCAAATAAAGATTCAGAATCAGATAGAGTGAACGTAACATGATCATACGTCGGAATATCCTAAATGCAAATTTCAGATTTGAGGCAGGCATCTAAGCAATATTTATATCCTGAAGGAGAAACAGAAAACAAACAAGAAATTTTCTAGGAGTATATATTGCCAAAAAAATAGGAGAAACTCTTTGCAATATTTCAGCACCTAAAAGTATGCGTTTCAGAATCTGTTTGTAATTGAATAGGTATACCATCTTTACTTTAATCCTTATTTTCAAGACCAACTCATGGGTTGAGCAGGTTTTATCGATCAACATTTAAAACGAAAGAGAAGGCATATGCAGTCAATGGAATTGGTTTCAGGATCAGCAGCCAGGATCTTGTTGTAGCTAACAAGAACATGTGAGTGCTCTCTGAACTCCCGAATGATCGCGTTCGAGCACATGATCGAGGGGCCTTATTAAACTTCGATTCTCCCGACAGAGAAATTTCCAACCCCATACGCATCCAAAATTTTCAAGGACTCGATCGGCTCAAACCGAATAAAGTCAGCCTCAGAAGTTGACTATTGACATCCTAGGCAAAACTGAATTGTCCTCACCTCCACGGCCTCCTGCAGAAGAGTGTTATTGAGAAGGTGAGAAGGTACGTCAAGCGTCAACAGGCCTCCATAGCTTCAATCATCAGCTAACATGTCACTGTTAAGGGTCAGCCTCTTCTACCACTCAAGGAACATGTGCTCCTTGAATTCATAAAGACCGGTTCGAGTATCCTTTCCCTCCTACGAAAGAGATCTGATTTTTTTTGAAAAAAAAAAATCTCCACACTCCTTATTCTGAAAGTCATTTCATTGAAAATTGTCAAGGTAGCGAGCAAGAAACTAAATTAATTATATGCTGCAATAGAATAAGTAGTCTTGACAAACAATATACGAAGTCGGAAGTTCGAGAAGTTATGGTGACAACTAACTTGATTTGTGTCAGGCAAATAAAATTTGCGGGACTTTCTTCAGATTAGAAGAAATTCAGCATGATCAGGTTGGTCAAGAGACTAAACTTTCCGGGTTAGATCTTGGAAGATCATGAAACAATATTTTTCTCATAAGAAATAAAGAAAGGGGAAATTTAAGATGGTGACCTTTTAATTAAGGTTTATTTAGCACTAGCAAATAGAAGAAAAGAAACTGTCAAGAGATAGCTCGGGTTAAACAAGCTTGGATGATGCTTTAAGGACGAGGTTTGCCGATAAAGCTATGAGAAGGGATCTGAGAAACTAGTGTGATAGTTCAAGAAGAGTAGTTAGCAAGACCAATCAAAGCTACTGGTGTTG
>JAOXJJ010000481.1:7294992-7310620 GCA_025769935.1 Phoenix roebelenii
ATGAGAAGGGATCTGAGAAACTAGTGTGATAGTTCAAGAAGAGTAGTTAGCAAGACCAATCAAAGCTACTGGTGTTGGAATGGAATGTGAATTCCATATTTAGTCCATTTCAATTATTTGTTATCGCAATAAACTCAAAAAGTCTGCATTTCGTTTGGAATCATCTATCTTCAACAAAAGGAATGGTAATTCCACTCTTAGATGAGAGGAATGGCCATTTCTTCGAGGATGGAAATGACTGATATTTTTGAAAAATAAACTAAAGAATAACAACGAGCAATAAATTTGATATAGGTTAATTATCAATAATTATGCTATAATAAAAACTATTGATAATGTAATTAACATTTTAATCAAAATTATTTTTATATTAAAAATAATAGAATACTAAGTAATATGCAATATGATATTATATCAATTGTTACTTTGAAGGTTTAATACGTATTATACTAGCAAATAAGAGTCGTGTAATGCGTGTTACGTAAAAAAACTTACGAGAATATAGATGTAAATTATTAAATAGCATTGATTATAAAATAAAAATTTATTAGATAAATATTAAATTTCAAATAAATAATATATTAATATAAACATATAAAATAAAATCCATAAAAATAGAAAGCAATAGCACAATTCATTGGATATAAATATATATATATATATATATATAATTAAAATATATGAAATATGTAACTTAAGATTTACAAAGTATGAACAAAAATAGGAATAAAATATAATAAAAATATAAACAAATTAAATTAAAATTTAAAGGTAAAATGTTATATATATATATATATATATATCTACACACATTAAGAAGCAAAAATAAATAGTATAAAAAACAGAATTATGGTCATCACAGAAAATAATAAATAAAATAAAAAGTTAAATAAGAATAAAAATAAAATTTATATATATTCTAATATATAAATAGCTAAATTGAATATTAGGATTGAATTGCTATTTCTCTTCCAGGCATTCTTTAACTGCATCAGAACTGCGAAATAGAAATCATAATTTCCATTCTCTGCCTTCTATTCCATTTCCCATTTCAATTCTTTCCGATTACTGTGAACCGAACATATGGTCAAGTTGGTTAGCGACAGCCTATTTAGATTCCATCTCAATATTTATATTTCCCAGAGCTATTCCTTCGTAAAAGGATAAAGCGGCCAGACCACCGGAAAGTAGCAACATTCAAGTTAACAAGTCCCGTTTGGTGCCTGCAGTAACCAAGCGGCATGTTGGGGACTTGGAAAAGGCAAATCAGAGATTCAGGTCCATTGTAGAACTCCATTGCAATATTTCTCCAAGTGCACCCGGAAACTTTTCAGACTGCTGCAGCATCCTCCTCCATCGCACTCCATTACCGTTAGCTCGAGTGGGACTTTCCAATTCTACACCTATAGAAACTTCTCTAGCTTCCAAACCACAAAAGCATCTGCTTATTCTGCTACCATTGAAAGATCATGTCAAATGGGAAAATAGTTTCTACTTTCTACCATATCTCATACATCAGATCAAACACCAAGGTATCATGCATTGAATTGGGGAGCTAGTGCTTCTCCCTAGGCTCCCAGAGGCTTTATGATCACTCATATTCACATAAGCAGGCAACTGATTCCTGCTTAAATTTGTAGCTGAATTTATTATCACCAAGTTATTACTTAACCTTCTCAATATAACACAACACCAGGTTCTAGGGTCACTTATAAAGAACCTGAAAAGACATGACAAAGAAATTTGAACTGCCAGTTTAGTTGTACAGGATTATATACAACAAAATGATAGCGGGTCATTCCTAATCTATACATTGAATGAGACATTTCCTGGATATCCATGAAAGGAGTTCTAAAAAAGTCAGCTCTCTCGATCTTTTCATCAGGAACTACCTCATTTTAGTTAAAACTTGATTTAATGGCATTGGCGTGCCTCTAACCAGCTTCCACCTCAGGCTGCAGTTACAAGACAAACTGTAAAAATATGTTTGCACACAATTGAGTAACTCTAAAAATATCAAAACATAACGCTTTTTAGTTTGAGAATATGAAGTGATTCTTTGAAAATGCTCATATTCTGCCCTATGGACTAAGACGGGCATAAATCATAATTTGAATAGTTCATTTTGGATAATTGTGCAAAATGCTAATAAATTGCACTTTGGACAGCGAAATTAGACATAACCACTAATTAGACTTATAAAAGCTTATAGAAGTTAATTTTTCCTTGCATTAATTTCGATAGTTCTCATCTAACTGATCAGTTAGACATTAAAGATCAACAAGCTAGTGTAATTGACAAGGTCTTTAAATGCTGAGATATCAGCCATCTGGGTAGGCCCGATACTGATATGAACTGAGATCTCAGTTTTTATATCACAACATGGACGATGTGGTGATTTCACAAAGGAAGAAAGTCATTCTAAGATCTCAGCTGACACGGATATTAGATATCGATGGCTCAGAAAATATTAATTTATATTGACCAAGACATTAAGGACTGAGATTTTACAACATGGGATGGTGAGTGGCCAATACAAATATGAACTGATATCTTGGACAAGATTTTGGTCAAGATTAAATCCCCGGTGCTAGTTCAGCAAATTGAAGAGGATTCTTACAAGTATGTTGCTTAAGGTAGTATATCTGAAAGGATCAACTGGTTGGCAATCTATAGGTGTTCCTTTTATGCCACCAAAATTTCCCTCTAAATTTACTTGCAAATATATATTATGATGAAGGTTCTCTGTTTGTCCAAGTGAAGCTAGACTGCACTCATTAACTTGGTGTCAACATTACCAAGGATAGCCTGGACTGAATATAGAGCCACAAAAATGGATATACGGCATCTTGCAGAAATTTCCTCCATTAAATATGATCACCCCAATTGACCTGATGCTTTGAGATCTGCAGCCTGGTTGATGGATAATATGTGTCCTCCTTGGAGGGGAATTTTCTTTTTTTAAAACTCTTCATGCCCTTTTGGTTGCTAAGAAAGTGAAAGAAAAGAAAATTTGTTATCAAAGAACCTTCTTTTCATTGTTTGACTGTTAAAAGAAAATATAGGACCGAAATTTTCTCTAACAAGCGTAGGCAAGTAGCTTAAGATATCTTAATCTTTTCTTACCCACTTTCTCAACAATTTTCTTTGCAATTTTATTAGTTTAAACAAGCATGAGATAATACTTGATTTCCTTTCCTTTTTCTTTTCTTTTTGTTGTCCTACTGATTTGTCTTTGTTCTCTTTCACTTTCTCAGCAATCAAACAGAGCCTTCATCAGAGTCATGGAGCAATGGAATTAGAAATGGATTTTATATCTGACAAACCAATCACAACAGTACCACAGCGCATTACAGGAAGTACAAAAGAAATGGGGTAGAAGAAGAAGAAGTTAGAGAGCCAAACACCCTCCACCAATAGGTCTGGGAGATTGATGAGGATTCCATCTTAAAAGGCAAGTGGAATCAATAGTGTAATAATCCAACCATGAAAGAAAATAAAACCATTTATTTAAGTTCCATCTAAAGTCACCTTATTACCTCGAAATATGTAAAGACACACTTAAAAGCTGTTTCAATGCCCTGTTTTCTCATCCATGAATAATTTACTTTGATGGTTGTCACCATCTCAAACAGATGAGAAAATTTGCTGCAGCCCAATTATTTTCATTCTAGAACTACTATATTATGGGCCATTAACTTGGACATTGAATAAGCTATTTAAAACAAGAAGAACTTCTTGGTGAGGAGTCCCATCATGTAGTACTTATCCTATAAATGAAAAGTAAAAAATCAGATGCGTTTTGGTGAGGAGTCGCATCATGTAGCACTTCTCCTATAAATGGGAACTGAAAAATCAGGGGGGGGTTGGTGAGGAGACTCAATCACAATGTTTGGATATGTGTCATTAGAATTTAGAATTGTAGTTGGTTCACCTCTGTTTAGTGAGGATATGTCAAGAAAAAGATAGAATTCCCACCATATTCTCTAAAAATATTTTTTTCGCTTCTCTAGTACAAATATTTTTTATAGCAAAGAAAACAATTAGAAATTAATTTCATTATCTGAAAATTGGAGCTACAATCATACAAAAAAAATGCAAAAAGAGCTTAGTGGACACTTGTGTGGGTAGAGATCTCGCATCTCAGACAGACGAGAAAATTTGCAGCAGCCCAATCATTTTCATTCTAGAACTACTATACTATGGGCCATTAACTTGGACATTGAATAAGCTATTTTAAACATGAAGAACTTCTTAAAGTCAGTCAAATATTGCATTAAGGTTACAAACTACAAATTTGATATATAGATAATTGAGAATATATTGACTAAGCCCATAAAATAGAGACCTTTGACCTTAATGTCATCTATTCTATGTTCTAGTAACGCGTCATCAATCCAGCAGCAAATGTGATTCCTGGGATTATTTGGGTAAATTCTTGATTTCTCTTATTGTTTGGATCCTCATGGATTCTCTTTGTTATAAGAATCCCAATCTGAATCTATAACAGATATGGAAATTTTCCATTCAACCTAGGTGTGCTTGAAATTGATCTATTTGTGATTATTATATCCTCATTTCCAATACATACTCATCACAGAAGCCTACATGTGATCTCAATAACCAAATAGCTTCAATTGGTGTTAGAGCAAGAATCTCCTTTTTAACCTTACAAAGCCATCTCACAAGCAAATAATAGCCACAGTATAGGTTTATTTTTAACACAGAAAAAGAAAAGGCAAGGTATCTAGTTGAAAAATGAATAAAAAAGATGGCAGACTTACCTTTGTCTAAGTTTTCTTTCAGATTACTTGTCATCTGCTGAACCTGTCCACAGTGAACTGACAGTTTCTGTGGTAGCTTTTGCTCCTTCAGCATCATAACAGAAAAATGCATAGTGAAGTCAAAAAGAATGCTTCTGACAAGGAAAGGAAGATAATTGAGAGTAACCTATACCTGATCACGAATGTGCGACTGAAAACTGCAAAGTTGCTCCATTTGACCTTCATAAAATTTCTTTCTCTTCAAACACTGCATTGCCGCTGTAGAATACAACTGGTATATATGATTAAACTTGCACATTATAACATAGAATGGTTTAATGTCGACAAATCATCATCAGAGCCAGCAGTAAACAATAAAAACCTTGTTAAATACCAGATTAAAGTGCGCAAAACCATCTGAGAAAGCACTCAATGAGTTTTGATGATATAAATAAAATATAAAAGAATAGCAAGGGGTTTGATCTTAAAATACAGCCATATTTTTGGAAAAATGAGAAGGCATCATGTTATCAGCCTAGGAATCAAATTCTGCATTGGTAATTTCATAATTAAACCCTTTACCATGCATATGTACAGATCAAGCCGCTTGGCAACTAGCTGAAAGAATGTGCATCGCATGCCCGAACAAATTTGCATAAACAACACATATTCAGTTATAGCCAATAACAAAGTGGAATTCTGCACATCCCAGACCGTGAGAAACTAACATCTATATAAGTGGTGCCAAGGGGGATTGCAGAACCATGTGGTATGTAGTATGATGACTGTATGAGTACCATGCTATTAGTATCGGCCACTAGGTTGAATGGATGCACTTGGCATAGTTTCTCAAGTCAATGAATTCAGTTATAACCAAAACTGAGGTGGCAGTAGTGCAGAGTCGTGCACAGTGGCATTAGTAGTACAAGAGAGAATTGATGAGCATCTAGGATCAACTGGTAAAATTTTAATCATGCATATATCTATTTCACAACATGACCTGCCTTTGAAAAGTCACGTGGCAAAACATGAAACAATATTTACACCCAGATCTAGTTTATATAGCATTAGATGTTTAATATTTTTTCAAGAATTTGATATCACTGAACCTTGTTTTTTCTTTGCCCTTGTAAATTCTTTGGCTCTCTCAACCTCTACAGAGATCTTCTTCTGCAAAATAATCTCCTTTTTCCCAAGCATTTCTAGAGTCTGCATGTAGAAAATTTGCAAGTGACCAATATATCAGAATGTCTCTCTCAAATCCAAGAAATTCAAAAACAATATAAAGTCCTAAATATTCTACCTACATTCCTTTAAAAGTCAAGGCTAACTACAAAATCCACCATCAGAGCTTAAAATCTTGGATACTCAATTCTATTCTAAAATAAACAATTCACAACTGTCACAGTGCACAAGTATGTTTCTCATGTAAAGAATAAGGAGACTATATTTGATTAATAGAAATTGTTTCTTATGCAACTATCTTATGTCAATACATGTGCTGCTGAACATATGCATAGGTAATGCAATGGCTTAAATGCAGAAATGTGGAAAGCCTTAATATAATTGAAGAATGAAGCCAACATTTTGAACATCAGAAATGCCATCTGCACATGAAATCTAGATAACAAATTTCATCTTAATTATATCATTGTGCCAATCTTACTAGAGACCTGGGCTCCAATCTCTGCCTTCACCAGGTTTGGGATGTTGGGGGTATTTGGAGGAGCCAGGAGGGCTTTACCGCTTGCTGTGGAGCCCGATGCCTATGGACTTCTTTCTACCAAAAAATGCCCCTAATTTTTCAATCCAAAACACCTCTAAACATAAAATTATTCCTAAAATACAGACACATTGAAGCTGGAAATTTTCTTTTTGTGACATGGAATTAGTCCCAGTTGAGTCCTTATCAAATACTTTGTTAGTTTAAAATCTGTGAGATTTGGAACAAGATTTAACAGAGTCAGTCCATCAAAACAACAAATTCTGACATACATAGGCTACCACCACCACCCCTTACTCTCCCAAACCCTACCACAATTGCTTGCTCGAACTTTCACACATAAGAACAGCATAAAAAGGCCAGCTCCAAACTCATGATAACAATATGGAAAAGCCTGATCCCATTAAAGTTCACATTCTAGAAGTCCTCTTAATCTTTCATTTTGTTTTATGATAAGCAACCTTTTTTCTATGGTCTTTTCATTTTTGGGTCCATTTCCAACTATTAGAACACCCATATTAAGGGAAGAGGAGAAGGGAGGTGATTAGGATTGAGGATGCATGCTAGGATTGCGGGCTACATAGTTATTAAAAACGGACAGAAGACTGACCCGGATAAGGGCCCAAGTCATCTAGTCATTGTTCCTACTTTCGAGCCAATCAATCTGACCAGGTTAACATTAAAATATATTAAAATAATTTTAAAACATGAAATATTAGATATAATATAAGAATAACATGCACAACAGTTGATAAGCTTAATACTTTAAACATTACTCATTAAGTTACATATATCTGCATTCTACACTTGAAGTGTGAACAATAGTTAAAATTATGTAATTTTTAAATTATAAAAATATATATTTAAATTGTTATAAATACTAAAAATTAAAAATATCTAAAAGTAAAAATATAATGTTATTTCTTATCATAGAAAAAAAATTGACTATCAAAAGAGTTAGTCTTGCATACTTAATCAAAAGTGTTAAAGTGCAACCTTTATCTAATGATATATATAGATAGGTATAGTTCAATGATCAGTATTATACAGCACTAAACGGGAGTATGTTAGTACCTGAAATCACAGCAATCTGAATCAGTTTTTCAGCATGCATATTTAAGTTTTTCTTGACCCCAACTAACTCGGTTTAACCCGTTCGAGTTGCCAGGATTTTGTGAAAACTGGGTGGTTCAACCCAATTCTTATCAAATCAACCGCATTTCTAGTCTCTGCACAAAACTGGACCAAACAAGCGACCGGTTTGCCAGTTTTTTGACTGAATTGATCGGTCTAGTCCACTTTTTATAGTTATGTTGAGCGATTCCTGATTATTGTTGGGCACTAAAAATAAAAGGAATCCTAAAACAGGTCTAGTTATCTTTCACTTACAGGAATCCAATACGAAGAAGTGCTGTTTAAATTCTAAGCATATTAAATATCTATTGCTTAAAAGCAGCAAGGTTAAAAAGGAGCAAGATTTAAAAGAATGACACCATCTGTCATACACGGGATTATCTATCTTATGATTATAGGTAGTGTAAAAGTTGAGCTTTAGGCTTATTTTGCTCTTCTTTCATTCTTTTAAGGAGATGCAAGGTGGCTCCACCACTATTTCCATCAAAGACAGACAATCACAAACAAACTCCTATTGTTGAAGGAGCTAGGATAGATATTGGAGAGTGAAAGGATATGGAAATTAGCCTACTTAAATTTAGTTGGAGAGAAATTGATTTCCTTGCCGCCCTTCCTATATAAGGATTGGCACTGATATAGTTGTTACATACTTCAAGTATTAATGAGATACATATAAAGGGAACACCACAAGTCATAACACAACAAAATTGTTTAAATGTAAAAAAAAAAATGCGAGTAACCATCAAGGTTTTTAAATCTTGATACATCAATCATCTCAATAAGTGGCCGAGATGAACCAAGATCTTGGTTTATCTTGGCCAATATGGTAAGTGGGAAAAAATTTCAATGCAACCGCGAGATCTTGACCGATATATGCAACCCAAGATATTGAAATCCCGGCTGATATATAAATCCAATATTAAGAACTATATCTAAATATTGATTTTGAGATTTATTAATTAAAAAGTCTACTTAAGGAGGCAAACAAGTGATTGAAAAATATCAGCCAATATAAGTATATTGTATCATCTGATATCTCGAATTTTATCGATAAATAGGACCAAGATTTATACATATATTGTACCGGGAGGTGCCTGATACCAATACAAACTAAAGATTTCAGCTGAGATGAAAACCTTGGTAGCCGTTGTATTTCCAGTTGGACCAATGGCTTTTTGCAACCAATATCTTACCATATATAATTACAAGAGACAGGTTTCCCAGCACGTCTCAAGATTTTATCTTCACTCCAAGAGAATCCTACTTAAATACCATGAAACTGATTATTTCCTCTCCCTCCAGTTCCCAATAATTTCTTCCACTCATGTGCACCGCGCATGCCAACTACTGGATACATAAACCCACTCCTCATCCTTAACCACCATTTTTTAGCACTTAAAATTATTGGAGGGCTTCCATGGCATTCAATTGGCAACTTTTAAGATAATTTAGTGATTACTATGACATTTTTTCAAAATCAAGATATGAATTGCTAATATACCCATAAAGGAATGAGTTAAGAGTCCATATTGAGATAGGAGTTATGAGTCGAACATGTATGGGAACAAGGTAGCATTAATAAGAGAGGCAACTACGGGTAGTATGAAAATTTATTACAAATCATCTTGGATGTGCAATTAAAATCCACAAGCTATACTTCAAATGGAATCCAACTCTATCACATGTTCTCCTTTTCATCCTAGCAGTTCATCCAAATTTAAATTCTACTCGGTTCATTTTCCTAAGATTTATCCCTCTTCTCCACTCTCCTACTTCATTACATTATAGTAGTTGTTCATAAATAATTGTTTCCTTATCCACACAAACCAAGTCATAACATTGTTTTCTTCAAATTAATCAGTGTCCAGGACCTCTTATCAGACACTTCAGTATGAGGTCTGACATAAGGTAAAAAGCACCCCCACCTTTCAGAATCATCACAATTGCTATGCTCCTGCTTATGCTGAGATGCAAAGCAGATTATAGATGTTAAAAGTGGGTATGGAAAAAAAACACTTGGCAAACAAAAGAGTTTTGATATATTTTTATAATAAAAATTCAGGAAAGCAAGCTTGGGAAGAGAAAAATTACAGAAAAAAGCATAAAGGAAACAACTGTAGCATTTTTGGTTGAATTGATCAGGGGTATTTTGGAAAAACAAAGACAAATAATTGGGGTATTTTGGGATTAAGAGAGTTGGTAAATATTTCTGGTTTCTATGCAGTTGCTAGGATAAGATAATCGCGGGAGTGCCAATTTACCAATCATTCCCTTTTGCATGTCAAATACTTGAAAATCACCTCCCAAGGTTCAAAGGCAGAACCTACTCCAGATGGAAGAGGTGTCCAACCATGAGGCCATAGCTCAATCTGTCATTTTCATAATCATATTATCTGATCTGTTTCCTGCATTTAACTTTTCTTCTATAAAAGAGATTCTCCTGTCTAAACCAACAAAGTAGGCTATCCTCTTCTGCTTCATTTCATTCATTTCGGCTGGATTTTAACAGAAGCATCTAAAGAGCACCTGTATGTTCTATTCTTTGCATGGACATCAGTTTCTGAACTTATTACCCATCCTTCTGTACTAAGGAGCTCTCCCATAGCAGGGCAAGTAAGAATCAATTGTGCAAAGTAGATATTATTCTGAATATATACAAATATGTGTCTTTCATCATCAGTCAACCAACTGATGAAGCTAATCCATCAGTACATTCCTCACAACTAGGGGCAAAGTTTGACCCATTATCAACAGTATCAAACTTTGAATAAGATAAACCTTAATGTGGCAAAATGTAACCGCTAATCCTATATCAGACCTACACCTCATAACAAAAAAATTAAAATTAAAATTAAAATTAAAATTAAAATTAAAAACAAAATCTTGGATCAAAACCTCATCATCCCTTATATTCCCCTCTTTCTCGTGATTTCCCTTAGTAACTCCGAGAAATATCCTAAAAATCCCTTCAAGAACCTTCTTTCTTCATGCCTTGATCTTCAAAGCCCCAGACACCTCAGTCGCCTCCCTCAAATATCCCTTGCTTTCAACTCCGATAGAATGAGTTTTCCCCACGAAAAAGAAGGGCTTCCATGCTAATTCAATCCCTAACGGCCAATAGATCACAATCATAGACATGCATTCTCTTTTACAATATCCTAAATCAATAATCATAACCACCCAGCCCTACCCCAACTGTTCTGAAATCAGCTCCAAAAACCACCTCTAGTGGCAGTTTTCTCTTCCCCGTTCAATCAATTAACACTTAAACCGAAAAATAATTAAAAATTTCAAGAAGTACTCAAATCGATGATTTTTCAAAGGATCGTAAACATCTTCGCAACCAAACCGCAAGAACATCAGCATTCTCTCAAAAATATGATCTAAAAAACGAGCAAAAAAAAGGAACATAGTAAACATGGAGAATAAAGACATTTTTGCAGGAACGATTACAATGCCCTAATTTGATGAAAAAATGCTCGAAAAATAAAAAAAGGGATGGGGAGAAAATGAAGGAGAAAACCTGCTTCCGCTTGTCGGAAGAAGACTTTGGCGACTCTTGCCTGCAGCCGTGGAAGAGCTTGGAGAACATGGCCGGGCGCGAGGTGGGGAGCAGAGAGTGAAGAGCTAAAAGCGAGGAGAAAAATAGGAACGCTAGCAAAAAAAAAAAAAAAAGAGAAAAATAGGAAAGCCAAGGAAGAGAGGACAAGTACGGGAGGGCGAGCGGGAAGTCCTTTTGTGTTTAGTCCACAGCTTTCTTCTTTTGGGGTTTAGATCCTGGAAAACTTACGACCATTTTTGGAAATGGACCGTGTAAATTGTGCAACTAGAAGGGGTCTTTTGGTCATGTGGAAAAAGGAAGTGCGATGAGTGCGGTGAGGGGTGGTCTCATGCCGGTTTTGGCTTGCATAGCGTAGGTTCCAACGTACAGCGGAAAGATTCAGATCACTGTTTTTTTTTTTTTTTTTTTTTGAGAAAAATAGGAGGGGAAAGGGGAGGGACCAGTCTAGCAGCCCCACTACGGAGCTCCCTTCCACCAGGAAATGTTCGATACAGGTCATAAGTTTCGTATGCCTTCTTCGTCCCGTGAGCTCAATTTACTGAACTCACCATCTCACGTATAGGTACATCACCCCAGCGCCACCTCAGTACAGATGGAAGGAAAGTATTTCGCCAACGAACCGTCTGGATGTGGGGCATCCGGTCCCCTAATGTAATCGACGCCCGCGCGTTTCAAATTCGGACAACTTAGGTGGAATTATCGCTCCCTTACTACCAGGCTACCATCTTAGTAGCATTCAGATCATTGTTAACTAGTTCATTGGTTTTTGCTTGATTTGAGTTCGGATACGTAATTTATATTTTTTATTTATAATAAGTTATATTTATCAACATAAAATTTGCTATTATTTTTATCTTTATCTATTAGATATTCTAATCCACATATCTGGTTGGATTGTTAAAATCAAAGTAAATAATTTAAATATAAACACTTTGAGAGGGTGCGGGGACAAAGAATATGCATATCTAACAAATCAAATTTATATATATATATATATATGCGCGTGCGCTTCATATGACCTTTTTTTTATTTTTAGAATGAATTATATTATAAATTGATCTGGTTGGAATCAATTTGCATTTTATTTGTAATTTAGCTAACCAGGAAATTTGGATTTCTAAACTAAACTAATTCTAACTGAAAAAAAATATTTGTATTGTGACTATTTTTGCAAGCACATATGCAGGAGAGATAGAGTTGGGTTAATAGAACCTAACAAAGTGCACATTGTTTTTTAGCATGAGTAATTGCAGGCATATAGCATGTTTCATTTAATCTTGTAGATAGGATGGCAAGTAATTAGTTTATGAAATGGCATCCATGAAAAAAGAAAAAATAAATATATGTTCAATCCCATGTTTATCTTTCTTTTTGGTAGAACCTTGTCAGTTCTTTGTCATATGAACATTGCAATGTAAATGTTGATGGTTGGGTGAATGATTTTGATTTACAAAAAAAAGAAATCCTTAATGATAATCTTACGTTTTACTTCGTATGAAAATAATATAAAATTTATCAAAATTTATCTTTGCTTTTTTTAGTTATTTATGATGGAAATGTCATAAATAACTAAAATAAGCTACAATAATTCTTACTAAAGATTTTATCATTTTCATATGAACTAGAATCTTGAAGCAATGGATAATGAGATACAATATGTACAAGAGCTTTTGCTTTATTTTTTGTATTTTTATTATAAAAATATATAATGTATATTTTGTATGCTTGTCGTATACATCAATATTACTTATCTTGTGCATTAATATTTTTTGTGCATATTTTTGCTCACTATGTGCACCAAAATAGTAAATTATCCACCAAATATATAAATATTGCAAGCTACAAGTGCCACATATTGCTTAGTTTTGATTATTCCATTCTTTCTCATATTCTTAAGCACTTCCTTACTGTAGCTTGTAATGATGCTTTTGATAAGTGCTTTATATATAAAATAAACTCGTGACATCTCTATATGGTTCATAATTATTATTCATACAATATTATATATACATATGATACATTTTACAAAATATTTACAATCTTATAATTTCACAATACACATTTTAAATATATTTACATTATATTTAAAACAAACTATATTTTGAAAACTTTAAACTAGATACTAAACTAAAATTATGCAAAAATTTTCAGTCAAATAGTTTGTCAAAAAAATAAAAAGTTAATCTTAATTCTTTTTTAAACATTCCACCGGCACTGTTCTCAAATTCTTCTATAATATCGATAGAGGAAGAAGACAGTAGAAACAAAAAATATTGGGTTGAATTTGTATTCTCCGTAAAAAAGATTTTTTTTTTTTTGAGAAAGCTAAGAGTGAATATTGAGAAAAGAATTCAAAAAATAGAAAGACCTAAAAGGATGGAGGAAAAAAAAATTAAGATAGAAAATTTGTTAAAGCCAATAACCAAGATAAATAAAATACTAGCTTGCCAATTCTTGTCTTAAAGGAGAGATAGATTTTAACTTTTAAAAAGAGAAAATAATATATTATAGCTTTTCAAGAACTTTATTTGAGGCGGATGCGCAGCGAGACTTACCCCGAAAAAGGGGTTTGGAAGGGCTTTTAAAGTTTTAGAGGTACTTTATAAACATTTAAGATTGCTACCAATATTTAACTAGTATTAGTTAAAGGGAGTTAATTTAAATATTTTTTTAAAAAATTATTATTATAAAATAAAATAAAAGATAAGATCTAATATGTAATTTCGGAAAGGACGGTGGCTTTCGTGCGAAAAAACCCAATATAAACCTACCTGCCGATGCCGGAGGAAAGACTCGAGTCGCACGCCAAGAAATACCTCGCCATCTCTCGCCGCTCCACTTGAACCAGTCTTTACCTGTCACGCTTCTCTCTCCGTCCTTCCCTCACATCCGCCCAATGGCTTCTGCCAAGGTAAGCTCTCTCTCTCTCTCTCTCTCTCTCTCTCTCTCTCTCTCTCTCTCTCTCGCTCTCTCGCTCTCGCTCTTCTTGTTTGTATTACGGAAAAACTAGGGTTTCAGAAGCCATCGCTACCGATTCTTTTTGCAAGTTCTTGCAGCCCCCCCAAAATACCTTCCTAACCCTTCTTCTTTTGCTAGTAGTTTAATTAGCTGAATAATTTTTGTACAGTGTCCTTTATGTGTTATTTTTCGTCATGTAGGTGGATAATCGCGTCTCGTTCGGATCCAAGAGGTCCCGTAATGAAGGTGGGTCAAGTGATATAATCAGTTGGATTTTTATTTTTGTTTTTTAATGACCACGGCCCTGAAAATTAGATCAATTAAACACAGATTATCACTGTCTTTGGTAATGGTAATCTTAGGTTTGTTCTGCTATCAGTTCAATCTCATTACTTATAATCATATAAATTACTATCAGACAACTGTTAGTTTTATATATTATTTTCCTAATTAAGTCCGTCGAGTTGACTTCAAATGGTTGTGTGTATGGATGCTTATGATCAGTTTAGCGGCATCTGTTTGATGCTGGATTCTCGATGTTGGAAATTTAACCCAAGAAATTTAGTAATAGAAGTCTATTTCAAGGGCATGGATTCAGATCTTGAAGCTCCTGGGTCGAACTGCTACAGCTATGTCTAGTTGCCATGAAAACGGGAAAATGAAAAATGGAATGATCCAGTTATAATCAGCTCCTTGCATAAGGCTATAATTTTAGTTGGCTTTGACTTTTATGTTCGAGATGAGTGAAATATTGGTTGATTGTTGGTTCATTTTTAGTTAATGGAGGTCAAGGACAAGCTGCTATCTTTATGATTGCTATTAATGATGGAACAGTCAAGGAAAAGAAGTTTCTTCAGCGAGATATATAGCATAGCATAGGTGAAGGTGGAGAATTATTAGCCATTGTAGTTTTATTCGTGAGGTTCAGGTATTGATGCCTTTTAGACTTGATATGTAGTTATGTCATATGCATCCGAGCCTTCTATACTCTTCTGGTTTAAAACTAACAAGTATATAATCAAGTGTAAACAAAGACTAAGAATCTCTAAGTAGGGGTGGCAATCGGGTCGGGTCGGGTCATAAACGGGTCAGGTCACATGCAGGTCGGGTCAGAAAATCATAAACCTGAACCCGACTTGTTTATTAAACAGGTCAGAAATTACAATCTGAACCTGACCTGTTTATTAAACAGGTAACCCGACCTGACCCGTTTAACCTGTTTAATAAACAGGTAACCTGTTTACCAAACCCGACCCGACCTGTTAAACCTGTTTGCCCAACCTGATCCGTTTAACCTGTTTAGACTTGTTTAACCTGCCTAACCCAACCTATTTAATCGGCCCAACCCAACCTGTTTATACTTGTTTAGACCCGTTTAACCTGTTTAGACCTATTTAACATGTTTAACCCGTTTAACCTGTTTAGACCTGTTTAACCTGCCCAACAGTTAAACGGTTTAAACGGGTCAGAAATCTAAAATCCGTATCC
>JAOXJJ010000481.1:7327803-7390994 GCA_025769935.1 Phoenix roebelenii
CAAGAGGCATCTCATTACTTTCCCATTGACCACACTTTCCCCCCTTCTTTTCCTGCGAACCAAACGAGCCCTAAATGATCCGACCTACGGCTTAACTTTTATGCCATTTCTGATTGTCTTTTAAGTATTACGAGGGAGAATTCTTAACTTTCAGGCCATATGTATGTATGTGTGTATATATGTTTATATGTATTTATGTATGTATGAAGCAGATGTCAACTCATAAATGTCACTGCAGGTTATCACCAAAGGTGTTGACATGGATCAAGTTGTCTTGATGGCTGCAAGGGCTTCAAGACTGGAGAACCAAGATGCTATTGATTCTGCAATTGTTTCTATGTTAGCAGACCCAAGAGAGGTAACAGAGTCAATTCTCCATAAACTTATCGCAAGACTTTCCTGTATTATGTGGTTAGCTACCCTTTTGCTCCAATCAAATCTTGAAGTTTGTCATGTTTGCACCTTATGACATTCAGTTGCTGGACAGTCTATCATGAAAACAGTAGATTTGTTTCTTTTTCCCTGGTAGGGGACCTGAATATCTTCTATATATAAAGTAGTGATGCAGTGTAATGTGCTTGGGCATTTTTTTCTTCTGATCACCCCCAGTATTAATCTTTTGTATAAGATGGATATTCTGGGAAAATAAAAATAATGTGCATGCGTGCTAATACCATTTGCATTAAAAAATTCCTTTTATATGCAATATGGCTAAACTGATTGAATACTAGCTATCTACAAGCTCTTGACCTTTTTTCTGCTGTTCACATATTTTTGAAATGTTTTTTACCTTTCCTCTGCAAACTTTTGTTAGAACCTGTTTTAAATTTATTGAAGGCACGTGCGGGTATTCGTGAGGTTCACTTCCTTCCATTCAACCCTACTGACAAGAGAACGGCTCTTACATACTTGGATGCTGCTGGTAAAATGCATAGGGTGAGCAAAGGTGCACCAGAGCAGGTATACATTCTCTTGACTTTTAATATTAAGATGATAGCACTGCAGGATAAACCGCTGCATATAAAATTCAGATCTTTCTGATTGGACATATAATATCTGTTTGTATACAAATACATGCACAGCACCATTTAGTCTCAGTATCAGAAAATAAGGAGCTTTCGGATAACCAATTTAAAAAGGCAGTAGAAAATACATGTGATAAGATTTTCAGTAGGTTTCCTCTGTAAGATAAAAGTAGACAACCACACTGATGCTGTATTAAAGCAAGTTGATCTGTCAAGACTTAATTAATTGGATGACTATTATAGTCAATCAATGATTTAATTTTACCTATTGGTCAAACTGAAGATCGATCTAGTTTGACTAAGCTGACAATTTGATTGGTGATGCACTGCCATAGCTACACTATTCCCATGGTTAGCCTGCAATTTACAGGTAAAAACTATTTTTTTTTATTAAGTTGATAAGAGGGAACTCATAAAAACAATTTTTTTAATTTAAAATCAACAAAAATGGAAGTTCATTAAAAAATAATTAGAACTATGGAGAAACTTCCAATGATTTCAGAGATTTTTGTCGCCTGTCTTGGAGGTGGTATGAAAGAGGAGAGATAGAGGAAGTGAGATAGATATGCATATGCTTGATATTGTCAGATGTTAGGATGCATAGTTGTTTCCAGTATGGTTCATGGAAATATAAATATTTGTTACCAAGGTATGTCTTGTAGTTGAAATGAACAGCTTGTAATTTATTATTTTATTGTTTCAGTATATTAATTTTGCCACATGAGATCATGTTTCAATCTGTTGGCTTTTTGTCCCCTTTCTTATACAAACCTTGTAATATTTTCTCTTTATCTAGACCATGTCCAAGCGCATGGAATTTGTGGACGGTTCCTTCATGCATGAGCTTATATGACTAGTAAAGTGGGTCTTCCTACCCACCAGCTGGCCTTTTTGATTGTAGGACAGTCTCTTCTCTTGCCTTAGCCACAAATTCAATACCAATTCTTAGAGGGTTGATATCATATCAATAAATGGTCACAAAAATTTGCTCAATCCTTCTATGAAGCCTTATCCGCATAGATTTTGCTCTGTTTTGACGGGAAAAGGATTCAATTATGGCGATAATTTGGATGGATTTGAAATTAATACTACATTCATCTTTCTAGTTGGCCAAGAGTGGCCCTTACCCAGACTGAAGTCTCTTTGGATGTGAAAGGAGGCTTGAGCCTGGTCAAATGTTTGAATATTTGAATCCTTAGCATAGTGATTCAGAGGCCTGTTCAGTGGGCCTGACTGGGCTCAGAATGATAGGTGGCTGTGTATTCTCAAATACAAACTAGTTTGCAGAAGATAACTCAATAAAAAATGCATATTAATTCCTGCAAGCACTGCTAAAACTTTTTCATTTTTCTTGTAGATTCTCAATCTTGCATGGAACAAGGCAGATATTGAAAGAAAAGTGCATGAAATTATTGACAAATTTGCAGATAGAGGGCTCCGGTCGCTTGCTGTTGCCTATCAGGTAATTTAGCTTCTCATGTTCATTTCATTTAAGCTTTATTCTTAGTATTTCTTTCCAACCATAAATAATGCCCTAGCTAATTGGTTCTCATTTTTATGCAGGAAGTGCCTGCTAGTAGTAAAGACAGTCCAGGAGGGCCCTGGGAGTTCATTGGCCTTCTTCCTCTGTTTGATCCTCCTCGTCATGATAGTGCGGAAACAATTCGCAGAGCGCTGAACCTTGGAGTGAGTGTCAAGATGATTACAGGTGTTTACCTCTGTGGAGAAGACCTGTGATTTTCAAGTTATGATTTGCATGCGTTGGTTCTAGAATTGACATATTAATATATTGCATAAGATATTCATAGTCTATACACCATAACCATAAAACCACCAAGCCTTTTCCCAACTATCGACAATGCCTATAGTAATCTTCAAATTCTATTATTTGATAGTTGCGATTGAAAACTAAAATTTTCAGAATAAATTTAAATTTTATTTATCTTGTCTTATGGTGTAACTATTGTTAGTTTTTGATAATTATGAAAATATGTTGGAATGATTTTATTACTATCAGTTAGAATTGTCTAGTTGAATTGTAGCCAAAATGGCTGAGTAGTACACTTCTTGTCCCCCCTGTCTACTTGTATGCTTCTGCTTCTGTTGTTGCAATAGAGTTTCAAAAATAATATTCTGTTATTTATGAAATAAGATGCCCAGCAGATTGTCCATAAGCAGAGACAAAAGCAGACATCATGTAGGAGTTCTGAAATTTACATATGCTGCCCCTTGTGTCTCCACAGAATCATGTCATTTAAGTTTGGAGCTCAATGCCAAGTCATTAAAAAAATTAACTTTCGCAACTAGTTGTTTCTGGTTCTTTTACTATTTTGACTTCCTTTCAAACTTTTAGGTGATCAATTGGCAATTGCTAAGGAAACTGGGCGGAGACTGGGAATGGGCACAAACATGTACCCATCTTCATCTTTATTGGGTGAGACCAAGGATGGAGAAATTGCAGTATTACCAGTTGATGAGCTAATTGAGAAGGCAGATGGTTTTGCTGGGGTGTTCCCAGGTAAACTCTGTTTTTAATTGTTAACAATTTTGAATCTTTCATATGTTTTTCTGATTTTATTGTCCGCAGAGCACAAGTATGAAATTGTGAAGCGACTGCAAGCCAGAAAGCATATTTGTGGGATGACTGGAGATGGAGTCAATGATGCACCTGCATTGAAAAAGGCGGACATAGGAATTGCAGTGGCAGATGCAACAGATGCTGCTCGGAGCGCCACTGACATAGTTCTTACAGAGCCTGGATTGAGTGTGATTATCAGTGCTGTCTTAACTAGCCGTGCAATTTTCCAGAGAATGAAAAACTATACGGTAATCATGTGTTTCACCCTGTATTCTCTCTGATGTGCAGTAGTACTTAGAGGCCACCATATGTGCTTCCAGTCCCCTTTTTTCTGTTAATTTTTTTGTTTGTGGTTCTGGCAACTGTGACATTGATATGCTGCATTGCAATCTATGATGGTCATCCTTTTATGAAATTGAAATTCACTCAATGAAAAATCTCAAGAAATTAAAATAATTATAGCAACTGGAAAGTAGCATGAATTAGCATTTGCTTTCATCAGATAATATACAATCAGCCAATGTTAATCTTAGTTCCTCGCAGTTATTGATACTTTTATATGCATTTTACGTTGTAGATCTGTTGTACATCATTATGATTGGTCACAGTGCTAAAATTTTATCTTTGAACTTTTGTTTTATAAATTTCACATCAGTAACTCCAATCACATGTCCTGAATTTGTTGGGATCATAGATTTCTTGCAAGAAAACTTCATCAGTACTTGTTTGTACTTAACCACCTTTTCTACCTAGTGTAAAAATTAGATGTGCATATGGATTGTTAATTTGTAGAAACTGATGACTGTACTTTCTTTCCCGTCATGCAGATATATGCTGTGTCAATAACTATACGTATTGTGGTAAGCTGCAAGCTATGTTTTTCTGTTTTGCTCAACTAGTAAATTTCTCTAGCTTTCCTGTATTTTTAATATCGTTATAGCATGTTTATGGTACTGTAGGAGGGTAGAATAATTTGATAAAAGGTCGATAGGCAGATGGGTGCACATAAAAATTCTCTTACCAAAGGGCATGTGCAAATGCACATGAAATTGGGGAATATGAGATGTATGATACAAAGGTCGATAGGTTTCTATAATGTTAATTTGGTTGTGGTAGGTAATTTATGTTGCAGATTGTCATGGTGAAGACAACCACTCAGATAATTGTCTTAGAATTCTTTCACAGTTCTTCAGATACTAATCAAGCTAATATTAGACATTTGCAATGCACGTGTGAGATCAACTCAAGAACAGTGATTGCATCAAGAGAACTGGAGGTAGAGATCCATGGGAAAAAGAAGGTAAAGGCATACATCGTGTGTATGGATGATCAAGATTAAGTTCAAGGACAGCTTTGATTAGCTTTACACTATGATGCGCTCCCTGTTATTGCTAATTTTCTTGCATTATTTATTTTCTTTAACAAAAAAATGCTAACCTTAGATATTACATAACTGATGCATAATATTAAGAGATCTGAAGTCAGTCATCTGGTCAATGAAAATACACATTCAATTGTTCATGTTATGGATTTTAAAAGGAGGTTTACAGCATATTGAAATGTAGAAGTTGATCCCAACCCGTACTTGAATTCATGGAAAACTTCTCGTCCAAATATTGACCTGTTGTTGTTATCATGGACTGGGTGGGTATGAGACAATCAAAGCAAATTTGAATCAAGAAAAAAGGCCTCAGAAAAAAAAAGGATCTATTACACATTAGGTTGAAACCAGACCAGATTCACATTTGGGTCAAGCCTGGGCCCAAAACCTGAATCTTTTGTCCCAATTGGATAGGGTCTGCATCATATTTGAGTCTGATGCGACCAACTTGAGTGCACCCATAATAGAAAGCGTTATAGGTCATATGGGGAATTATGGATGTAGACAATAGTGGAGGGTTATAGCAAGTTTGCATGCGCTATCAAAGCGCATTCTTTTCCTATATTAGACTATGATTTCTCCTTGATATGATTGATTCTTCTGTAACAGCTTGGCTTTATGTTGCTGAATGTCTTCTGGCGTTTTAACTTTCCTCCATTCATGGTCCTTGTGATTGCATTTCTTAATGATGGTTAGAATCAACATCCTCACTCGAACTGCCTCACTAAACTCTATTTTATTCATGTCAAAATATTCTTACATCTATTCTTTCTGTTTTGTTTTATTATTGTTCATGCATCTCATATTCAGGTACAATCATGACTATATCCAAGGACCGTGTCAAGCCATCTCCACTTCCTGATAGTTGGAAACTTTCTGAAATATTTGCAACTGGAGTGGTCATTGGTGCTTATCTGGCTCTCACCACTGTCATATTTTTCTGGGCAGCTTATGAGACTGAATTTTTTGTGGTATTACACTATTCTGTTCCTCATTGCAGTAGCTGGTATAATATAGGATCATGACACCCTTTTGAATCATATAGGATATTTTCACACATGAACTAATGTGTAACTTGGGGTGATTGTTACCAATTGCCTGTAAAAGAAAAGACTTGCAAGCTTCCATGTTCTTGAATGATTTTCATAAAAATTTTCCTGTGAGGCAATACTTTCTATTCGTGAGGGAAGTAGAGGCTAATGATGTTGTGGAGGGAAGTGGATGCCAAGTATATTTAATGGTGCTCTTGCATAGGACAGGTCTCATTATTTTCATTGGGCAGGAAACCTTTTGTTTCTCATACCTACAGTCTTGATTTATATAGTCTGGAAAAACTAAATTCTGAGGATTAATAGATTTATATTTATTATTCTGTTTCTGACTTCATCTTTTATTAGTAGTTAACTGGGTATAAATTACTAGTATGCTCATTTCTACTAGTACTTATACCTTCCATACATCTTTGTTAGGCTCCAATGATTATAATTATTGAAAGGGTGCATTACTGTTGTCTGGTGTTGTCAGAAATTTAAGATCTTACATGTAAGATAAGAATGCATTTTTTTTATGGTCTACCAACAATAGGCTGACGTTGTATGTAAATTTTGATATGCGTCTCCTCCCACAGCATTTCACATGTGTGGTCACTTGTACATTTTTCATTGTAACTTTGCAGCACATCTTCAAGGTCAAGACTTTCAACAAACACAAACTGAATATGTCAAATAATGATGTCCACTTTGACAACACAGAAAAGTTGGCATCTGCGGTGTACCTTCAAGTGAGCACCATCAGCCAGGCATTAATATTTGTGACACGCTCCAGAGGTTGGTCTTTTTTGGAGCGACCTGGCCTTCTTCTCATTGCTGCATTTGTCATTGCTCAACTGGTGAGTTACTTGATTAGAAGAATTGAAGTCTGTAAATGGGAGAAGTTGAAAACAGTGAAGACAAATTAACTAGTTAAATTGCCTCCATATAAGGTGGAGAGTTGCTTAAACAGACGTTTTCATGCGCAGGCCTGCCTTCACAGATTATGCTACCTCATTTGTGGTCCCAGGAAGCATTAGCAAACACACATCCACCTCTTGTATTATCTAAATATTTTCACGCAAGAAAAGGGTGCAAGCGGTCAAGCTATACTATGTTCTTTCCTCCACTGACCTTGTAATATTGTAATAACCATTCCTGGGCGTCCTTCCAACCATCAACTCTCTTCATTATTTTATGCATGCATGCTTCAATTTTTTCTTAGAGTCTCCATTCTCCAAGCTTCCACTTCTAGTTGTACATTTTCTCTGATTCTTATGACCATTTCAATACTGGTGGGAAATGGACCTTCAAAGGAAATAGAAATCTAACATCAAGATCCTAAACTGACAGTGCACGAAACTTGGGAGAATTAAATTTACATATTTTTCATCGTTTTGACATCATGATCGTGTTATAGCTTCTATAAGAATACAAATAATTCTATAGGCTGACTTCTCATTTATCTTTGCAGGTTGCTAGTATCCTAGCTGCCCATGCAAATTGGAAATTTGCTGGAATCAAAGGTATCGGATGGCATTGGACAGGGGTTATTTGGCTTTACAACATCATTATCTACTTGCTCCTTGATCCAGTCAAACTTGGTGTACGATATGCACTCAGTGGAAAAGCCTGGAATCTGGTTCTAGACAAGAGGGTCCGTAGATCTCAACTCCAAATTCATACTTGCCATAATAATGACATCTTTATGAAACTTCTTAAGAGCCCTTTGATTCAAAGCGAGATGTTTTACCATGGTTAATAAAACTTGATATCTTTGCCATCTGGGTGATGGTCCATATTGTTATGAGCCAAGATTTTGGTTTATATCTACCAAGATGGTAAGTTGAGTATTTACAGAAAGAGCAGAGATTTACCGAGATATTGGCTGATATTATCGGGACTGAAATATTCTAATATCGACATATGTAATATAGTCAACATTAATTACCATTTTAGGCCATTAATTTTAGTATTTGATTATTAAAATGTTCACTTAAGATTGTGAAAGAGAGATTGGAAAATTTCACCCAATATGTTGATATCGTATTGGCTTATATCCTGGAAAATATCAGTTTATATTGGCTGAGACAATTAAGGGCCAAGATCTTCTTAATGTTGTATGATTGGTGCCCTGATAACGGTATGGCGCAGATCTTGGCTGAGATGTTGATTTAGACATGCGCACATGCACACAAAAAAAGCCTTCTTCTTTGTGCCTCCTTTTTTTTATTTAAATGTATTCTAATGCCTTCTTCATCTCATGTCATGATTTACTAATCTCCTCAGATGGCATTTACGAGCCAGAAAGATTTTGGGCGGGAGGCTCGGGAGGCTGCATGGGCCTGTGAGCAACGAACACGGCATGGCCTGCAGCCTGCAGAACCAAGAATGTTTTCAGAGTGGGCCACCTTCAGGCACATTAATCAAATGGCTGAAGAAGCTAAAAGGCGTGCAGAGATTGCAAGGTTGCTTGTAGTAAATGCTGGCCCTTTATGAAGCATAATTAAAGTTTCCTACTTGTTTAGTTATTGTCTGCCAGTAAAGGATGCTTTTATAGTTCTTTTTCTGTTTTTGATTCGTAACTCACCATGCCAAATTGCAGCCTAAGTATCACTCTAACGGCAACACTTTCCAAATTTGCTGATATATTTTATTGATGACTTTGTGCAGGCTGAGGGAGCTGCATACATTGAAAGGAAGGTTGGAATCGTTTGCCAGACTTAGAGGCCTAGACATTGAGGCCGTCAACCATCACTACACTGTGTGACAGTGTTTAAGGACATTTAAAAGGTTCCCGTCATCTTAAATCTTTTTGTTCATTAGATTCATCTGTTCCAGTAGTTATTATTATTATTATTATTATTATGAGTTCGTTGATTCAAATTGTAATGTCCAATTCCTATCAGAGACAATTGGTCCATAAGTTGTAAAATAAACCTTCTTGCCATCAGCACCTACTGGCAGACTAGGAGAAGCATAAGTTGTAAAATAAGTTTGCAGGCGACCTTACATATCTTAAAAAATGGTTTTACATGCACAAATGAATGCTAAGTGCATTTGCACGTTTCTGATTGCGAACTTTTTTGTTTTTACCGTTCGAGAAAGATACTTCATGTGCAAAACAATTGCATTGCAATTGCAACGAGCAATATACATCTAAAAGCTAGAAATTCTTGTGCAGCTTAAAGTCGAGGAAGAACTGTGACTGCAATAAAATGAAATGAAGCAGCTAGGTATTGTTATGCAGAGAGAAGGTAGGATGAAGAAAAGCAGAGTACTGACATGCAGAGTTTTTGATGTGGTCTGTAGAGTGTTCCAGTTTTTAGCTAAAATGCAAGTCATGGACGAGGATCAGCTCCACTTGCTATAGGAGATGCTAAATATGAAGAGGCTCGTGATAAGCCCCCGATGCATGCACGTATTTCATCCTGTTTGGTTTAAAAGGCATAACATTTTTGTGCCCTGGCATGAATTTCATCCTACTCATCGTCAGTCTGGTATCTTTTTGTCAGTTTAAAAGGCAAAATATTTTTTAGAAAAATAAATAAAGGTATATAATATTATTTTTAGAAAAATTAAGCTTCGTTTGGGTACTGAATAGCTAGCCAAGTGATAGATAGATTTAACTATTTGTTACTACTCTCTAGTGATTTTAGTTATTTGCTGTTTTGTCAACGTTTTTGAGAAATTATAAAGTGAAAAAGAGAAGAGAAGATTTGGCAGTTAACTTCACCTTTTTCTATAGAAAATAAAGTTTACTCAAGTTAAACAGCTTTTAGAGGCTTTGATTGGATAAATTCAATTTTGCTTTTTGGCAACTGGCTGAACTAATAATGTCTTTCCAGAGCAGCAGCAAGGTTCTTGTTTTGGCAAAGATCACAGTTTGAATTAGTTCTGGGCACTTTCCCATACAAGACATTAATAGTATCAGTGCCAAAAATCTAGAGCATCATAAATTGATAATCTGATATATCTGTTGAGATAGTATGAGGATATTGCGCGAGATATTCTGCTATGTCACCAAAAATATCAACTGAGATTGAACCGAAATATTGATGCCTATACTATTCCATATTGGCAGATAATTTTTTTAAAAATAGTTCCTAAATTTTCTTTCTCGATATCTTGGCTAAGATAACAATATAGTCCTATATTGTGGCATCTTGACCGTGATGCAAAATATCTCATTTAATTATTTATATTATAAATTATTTTTTTAACATAAGTGCATGACAAGATAGTTCAAAAACAATGTAATGATAACTATTTTGTATTAAAAATGACATGTCAAAAATTATATATTTTTAAAACAGAAATTATGATAATTTTAGCCATCTTCTTATCTTGAAATGGAAAAACTATAGAGAACTAATATTAATATGACCAATCAAGAATATAGACTTTTGTTTGAAAAATTAATAAATGATATGATCATTGGAATGATGCATATAATACACATGTGCATATATATTTATATTTAAGTATAAAAATGAGTAGGTTTGTTTTGTTTATTTGCATATCTTTGTATTTTTGCTAAAGTGATTGGCAGTGCAACTTTTTCTAAAATTTCATGACGTAAAGTAATAATTCTAAATTATAATGATTTTGTTTAGCACATAATATTTATGCTAACGGCTTATATTTAATTTTAAAATTAAAATAAATTTGACTATTTAAATTATTATATCAATTAAAAATATCATCTATAATGGATAAAATATTATCCATCTTTATTTAACATTAAATTTTCCAAGAACAATTATCCTCCATTTAACTATAATTTATCGCATGTTTAATTTTTTGGTACAAGTAGACTAATCATACTATTGTGACAACTCCACTATTATACAAAGTTCATTTCAATAATTGAATTTTATTTGGAAATTATATTTAATTATTTTACAGTTACTGCTAATTTACTATACATTTTATTAAATATTAATATATTTACCAAATAATAGATATATAATAATTATTTTTACAATTTTCTACCATTTGGTGATTATTTTTTTATAATTTATATATCATGTATAAATATTACTAAAAAATAACTTGTAGGTCAAATTCCAATCTCAATCGAGATAATGATGTCGGTCGAGATATATCAATCAAAATATTGCAATATCTTGGTTGTTTTTAAAAAAATAATTAGTTGATTTTCAGAAGAATATCTTGTTTGGTTTGTTAATGTTTGGTATTGTCTACATCCCAAGCATAGGAACAAAAAAAGAAAAACAAATTGATCTCGACCCTATTGTGGCTAAGCCTTCCTTTATCTCACAAAAAGAAAAAGAAAAAGAAAAAAGAGAGAAACGCTAGATGGATCCTATTGAGAATAAAGGGAAGCGAAAGGGAAGCTCCCAGGGTCGCTTCCAAAAGACAAGCCCAGGCTCTCTCCTCGTGTGCCCGGGGAATAATGTCTCTGAAATTTCAGCAAAAAGAAGAAAAAAATAATAATAATGTCTCTGAAACGCGAGGGGAAGAAGCTACCTGCAGCTGTCAAGAGCCCATCCATCCATGGCTACAATAAGAACGGGGCCCAGGGGAGGCGAACTCTGGTCCCCAGAAGAGAAGCTCTGCTTCTCCCTTCTCCAGCGAATTCCCTCACTTCCGCCCTCCTCCGTCGCCGCTCGCTTGCCATCCCTCCTCCAAATCCATGCCTTCCTCCTCCGCCGCGGCTTCGATGCCAACCTTTCCCTCCTCACCCGCCTTATCTCCTCCTGCTCCGACCTCGCCGCCGCCCGCCCACTCGCCGCCTCCCGCCTCCTCCTTCACGCCCGCCGCGCCTTCGACCGCCGCCCCGCCCAGGACACGGTTCTTTGCAACTCCATGATCCGCGCCCTCGTCCACCATCGCCGCTTCCGCGAGTCCATCGCCCTCTACCGGGACCTCCGGAGAGGGCCGCCTCCCCCTCTTAGCCCTCCCTTCTCTCCCGATGATCATACCTTCCCCTTCCTCTTAAAATCCTGCGCCTCTCTCGCCGGCTCGCCCAAGGAGCCAAGCGAAGGCCTCCAGCTCCATGCCGACGTGATCAAGATGGGATTTTGCTGCAATACCTTCGCGTCCACCGCAATGGTAGACATGTACTCCAAGTTGGGGGACATGGGATCTGCGAGGAGGGTGTTTGATGGAATGCCTCAGAGGAGCCCGGCGTCTTGGACCTCGATGGCTGTGGGGTACGCCAGGAGTGGGGATGCGGGCGCTGCGATGGAGTTGTTTACGTGGATGCCTGAAAAGGACATGGCGGCCTTCAATGCGATGATCGATGTCTTTGTCAAACTAGGAGATCTGGGTTCGGCACGGCGGTTGTTTGATGAGATGCAAGACAGGAATGTGGTTTCCTGGACCAGTTTGATATCAGGGTATTGCAAGGTTGGCGACATGGAGGTAGCTAGAGCCTTGTTTGATGATATGCCAGAGAGAAACCTCTACTCTTGGAATGCGATGATCGGTGGGTATTGCCAGAATCGACAGCCACACCAGTCACTGGAACTGTTCCAAGAATTGCTGTCTGAATCATGTCGATTTGAGCCGGATGAGGTGACGCTCGTGAGCATTATCCCAGCAATTGCAGATAAGGGTGCAATTGATCTTGGCCGATGGATCCACAGCTATGCTCGAAGAAAGGGGTTGGATCGGGGGATCAGTGTTTCGACAGCATTGGTGGCAATGTACGCCAAGTGCGGGGACATCTGCGAGGCAAATCAAATATTTGATAGGATGCCAAGCAGGGAGAGGGCCTCTTGGAATGCGATGATCAATGGGTTCGCAGTAAATGGACGGGCAAAAGAGGCATTGGATGTATTTGAGGAGATGCGTAGAAGTGGGATCTCTCCGAATGAGGTGACGATGATCGGGGTATTGTCAGCTTGCAGCCATGGGGGTCTTGTGGATGAAGGGAAGAGGTGGTTCAGGGAGATGGCAGCATTTGGGATCGAGAGGAGAATTGAACATTATGGTTGTATGGTGGACCTCTTTGGAAGAGGCGGATATCTGGAGGAGGCTGAGAGGTTGATCGAGGAAATGCCATGCGATCCCAATGGAATAGTGCTGAGCTCTTTGCTCTTCGCTTGCGGGTGCCATGGGGATGTTGTTAGGGCTGAGAGGGTGATGAAGATGGCATCTGAAATCGAGCCCGGGAATGTAAGGAATTATATTATGTTGAGGAATATGTATGCTGGGAAGAAGTGGTGGGGGGAGGTGGAGAAGATAAAAGAACTGATGAGGAAGTTTGGGGGCAAAAGGGAGGCAGGGTGCAGTGTTATTGAGGTCGGGAGCAGGGCTTGGGAGTTTGTTTCAGGGGATAGAGCTCACCCCGAGTGGGAACTGATATGGGGTGTGCTTGGGAACCTACAATTGCTTATGAAAGGCCAAAGAGAGGAGCAAGGAATTTGACATGATGGCTATCTTGTAACATTGGTGAGTGAGGATTCATGCAGGCACGTGTCATGCAGTAGGGATAACTTTGATGGTTATGGTGATGATTTCTGAGGGTGATACACTCTCCTCAAGCTTGAACTTTAGATGATGATTAGAGAAACAGCATTTTTTTTTTTTGTGTGTGTGGGAAATTTGGACTGCGGTGGATGCTAATGTCGGCACCGCAGTTCAATCTATTCATAGTTCAGCAAGTGGATGAGTGATCTATCTGTGCCATGAAGATGATAGTTGGATGGGCATTCGTGGATGCTTGATTCGAGGAACAGAAGATGGTTTTTCAGAGTGCTCTGTTGTGGTGACAGCAGGCTTAAAACTAGGATCGATGAATACTATAAGCAATTCATCCGAAAGTGACCGCTGATTCTGGATGTATGCTTAATTGAAGCGTGTGAGAGACAGCAAATGAAAGGAAGATCATCACAGCGTCCCCAAGTAAGGCACAGGGAAGGCGCTTTTAAATTTTAATGGTGCATTGATGTTATAGAAAATTCGAAAATGTTCTTCATCGCTAAGTTTGATGAGAGATGGCCAATCCACATTTGGCCTCCTCATGCTGAAAATCTTAGGAATTTTGAGGTCTAGGAGATCCAAAATTTTGTTGTATGGATTCTTTTTTTCTTTTTCATACCGAACCATTGTGAAGAGACTTGGATTCCCTACAAAAGGGTTTCATGATGGTATTCGCAATTTTGTCTGCCACTGCCTAGAATTCTGGGTCTTGAAAGATGTCGGTTTTCCAGATTCAGCAATGCTTTATCCCATCATACATGTATGTATGTATGCATGCATGGAACCTCTAGGATTACCAGGGTACAAATGTATCATTTTCTAGTAAATATCAACAAGAAACAGATTTAATGTTCATGCATGTTGAGGCAATCCATGGAATCGCTGATTCGCCTGCATGATCAAGGTATCAGCTCAATAAGCTGCAGCCAGCAGCCATCTTAATCAAGTCTGCTACCAATATCTGAAGCTTGATTAGAACAGTCGGACGGTCATAGGATCAATTTGGAAAGGAACCACTTTCTGGAACTGCATTAATAGTTTGCCCATTTCTTAGCAGGACATTACTAAGAAATTTGCATCTCACCTTAGAAATCTGAAGATTGATCAAATATTTGCGTGTCTATTTCCTGTGAATGACAAAAGGATTATGATGCATTACATAGAGTATGCTGCTAAACTAGGAAAAAAAAAGTTATCGCACAGTTGCATGAACAAGCCAAATCTGCATATAATGCTGACTCTAGACATCCAAACAAGCTGTAGTTCCACATCACTGTGTGGACATAAAGATATACTGATCATTTATACATCGAGATACAAAACATGTTCCCCCTTCCTAGGCTCCATCTGATCTCGTAACTCAAATAGAGTAATGTAGTTACGTAGAGCAATAAAGACTAAATAGATGACAGCTATATTTCATCAAGAGAAACTGACTGGTCTGCAATAGGAGATGCAGTAAGAGAATTATGTCCTGCATTTTGTTCTTAAAGAGGAAACCTCAATTATTAGAAGAACGATGAACCCAGATCTACATGTAATGTTGCTCTGGCCTGAGTCCCATAACTGCTACCGACACTGATGAACAGAGTTCCACTGACCTGAAGAAATGATAAAAATTCAAATAATTCCAAATAAATGCAATGCAAATAGAAATTTACGCAATATAAAAGATAAGATAAATTTCAATTATTTTTCAGCTCAACTTGAAAAACTTTAAAATCGAAATTTTTTTGTTTATCAAGGCTAGCCAGTTAAATTGCTGATCTTTCTATGTCTACAGCTCCAAATACACTATTACATGACTGGCAAGCAAGTGCTGCACAGACAGATGAATACCAATCAAATTTTGTTTCCCTCACTTTCATGTGTTCCCGGCTTTGTGTGAACTACTACTTGAAGTTCTCTTTTCCGTGTCTCCCTCCACAAGGCCTGGTGCACATTTGTTTCTAATCGTTAAATCTCAGCAAGCAGCACATACAAATAGACTAGAATGCTCAAATCAAGTTGCAGCATTCCATAGAAAAAAGGCATCAATAGAAATATCACATCTATGTATGGTTGGCTTTCTGAAATCTTCTTTGAAATCTACAATGGTGCAAATTATAAGAGAGATCACATTATTCAGGTTTGGCATTTTGAGTTATATAGCCAAAAAAGTCTAGGTCATTCCTACCACTAATAGGAAAATCCTCTTTCCAACTTGATGATGACTTGGATGCTCCTTTCATGGAACCATCAACACAGCCCTTTATTTCCCTTATCATGTACTTTATAACTTACGATGGTCATTTATGCTATCCTATCAAGTGATTTCCTAAACAAAATCAAGCATGGAAATAAATCATCATGAATATTATATCCAGTTTACCTATCTCCAAAATCATCATTAGTTATTTGATTAAGTTAAAACACTTCTTCATTTTCTTTACTGAGTATCCTAAAGAGCACAACATGTCATTCTTCTGTGAATTTGTTTCACATTTATTCTTTCTAAACAGAAACATCTCTTCCATGCTAGTACTTTATTCCAAATTTTTAAGTTTTTTAAGAAAACCCGATATCAAATTTTCATTCACCAGTACCACTCCTTTGGTCTTCTTGCTCCACCTTAAAATTATGGACAACAGCTGAAAGTCTGCATAAGAACACGAGGATATACAAATTATTAATTAAGCAATAAAGACATGCATATTTTACATACCCAAATTCTGTAATATTACCCAAGGCTGACCTTCATGTTGGCGTATCTATTCTTACAATTACCATCTACGTCTCATTTCACACGCAGAAGCAATCATATTTTTTAAGCACTTGTGATGCTAAAAGGCCTCTCTCTCTCTCTCTCATATGCCAGCAGATAAGAGAAGCTTCGGAAGAAGTCTCATGCAAGAGTTAATGGAGATGGGGTGAACATATTGAAGCAAGTTGTGTGTTGCAGAAAAGGAAAATTAGTAAAGCATCATTTTCAGATGCCTGTACTGAACTTTAAATGTACATGCTTGATAATATGCACCACTATCAAAACATGTTCTCTGCAGTATTAGGTAAGGACAAGCAAAGAAAGGCGGCAAATATTGAAATGTGGCAGCATTTTGCAATCATCAATGCCACTCTATCGATGCACATGAGAATGGAAGTGATAAAGGCTAACCAACTCATCCAAGAGAAGGATTAGATATCTTGCAACAGCCATTTATGTATAACCCAGAAAGCCTTAAACACAAAGGGTCAGCTTTGCAAGGAAAACTATGCAAAATGAAAAGGAAAAATGGATATTACCATGGCAAGGAAAAGTTTTCCAGAGATATAGTAATAAGCTTTCAAGCTGTCAGTTTTATAGGACATTAAGTCTCCATACAATGTTTGTTGAACCAACCAGACCCTAAAATAATCTGCAGTGAATTCCATAAAACCCACATGCTTGAGCATCATGATACTGAGATGCAACCAAGCTTCACCGATATAATCATCAATAAGCAAACTGTAATATCAATTATCACCTTATAAAGGAAAGGGAGGAAATCCTTTATAGCTCATCAATTCAGGAGGTGTAGTAAAATGAATATCCTCGAAATCAAACAGATTGATTGTTTTAGCAGGTTTCTGAAGTACAGAAGTGGTAAGAGCATCTAGGAAGACTAGCAAACGAGGACGTTCAGTGCAGACAAATGCAGGCTAATTATCTCCATCTATGTAAGAAACTAACCTCTATTTTGACCTATCCAGTAGAATGCTAATGTAGAAAATCAGAACAGTCACAATAGCCTAGTTTTGGATCTTAAACTTCATCGTCTTTGGTACTAAACTTTGTTCTACCACCCTTTCTATATTTTTTAGCACTGCTCAGAAGTTGATCATTGATTTTGAATTGCAAATGAGCTATGTTCTTATAAGATTCAATTGTCAACACTCCTTTTAAAATTGCATGGATATTTTCTTACATATAAAGTTCTCATTGAATAGGCTAGCTATCAAACCAAGCCATTCCAGCCTGAACTTTCCATATACAAACTAGAATTGTATCTACTAGACATCGTAGCATTCCACGTTTGTATTAGTCATGTAGTCTACTTCCTCAGCAACTAATGGCAATAGAACAAACACGAGTGCAAAGTGTGGCATTGACAAAGCGGAAAAAGCCTTATGACACCCAAAATTCATATTTTGATTTTTTTTTTGGTAAAACATATTTTGTTATTCAAAGCTAATCCAATGATACAATCATCCAATCATCCTGGGGAAAAAATCAAGACAAAGTCGTTACCAAATTTCTGAAATCCAGAGCCCAAGTTAAGATTCAGTAGAAAAATAACACATCCCATTTGATTCCACAATTTGATTAAACGACACTTTCGACTATATCTGTAACCAAGATAACCAAGAAACGCCATAAACCAAACCAAACCTTATACCCATTCCATTTCCATACTTTTCCTAATTTCTATGCAAGAATTAACATAGAAAGAAAGAAAGAAAGGATCCACCTTTACTCTAAGCCGTCGATGCCGAAGCAATCATCCCAGTCTTCCTCGCATAGGCGAAGATCCCCCCAGCCTCGATCACCGGCCCCGCGTCTCCGATCGGCTTCAACCGGTACACCTTCCCCGTGGTATGGTTGATCAATCGGCTCTCGGCGAGATCGACGGTGACGATGTCCCCGGTGGTGCACTCCTTCCAGATCCCCGTCTCCTCGGACTCCAAGGGGTAGATCTCGCCGGTGGCGACGGAGTTCCGGAAGAAGATCCGAGCATAGTACTCGGCGACAACGGCGCGGACGCCGGAGGCGCCAAGGGCGACGGGGGCGTGCTCGCGCGAGGAGCCGCACCCGAAGTTGGCGCCGGCGATGACGACCGGAAAGTGGGTGGCATCGGAGCCCGGGGGAATGAAGGGTACGGGGTAGGCGGTGGATGGGAGGCCGGAGAGGGCGAAGGAGCCGAGCTTGTGGTACTCGTCGGGCTTGGAGGGGACGAGGGTCAGGTGCTCCGCCGGGATGATCTGGTCGGTGTCGATGTTGTCGCCGAGGACGTAGCAGGGACCGTGGTAGGTGGTCGGCGAGGGGGACGAGGGGGTGGCAGTGGAGCGGGGGGCGATGGAGAGGAGGAGGGGATCGGGTGCAGATCGGGAAAAGTAGGGGTATTTCGGGAAGGAGGCGCGGGTCGCAAATCGGAGATTGGGGGTGACGGAGAGAGGCGAGTGTGTTTTCTGGGAAAATAAAAAGGTATTGGAGGCCTTCGCGGCCGCAGCCGGTGCCGCCGCCATCGCCACTCCCGCCGCCGCCATCGACATGGTAAGGAGCTGGTGATTCGGGAGGGAGTGAATGCGATTCTCCTCCGTAGTAATAATTTCATAATACTAAAGGGTTGTCTGATGTCGGCAACTGAAACGACGAATCAACTCAACCCTACTTAATCATGTCATTGTATATTTTTGTTCTTTAAAGATGGGAACAACCGGACCGATTGTTAATCTGCTCCTGCGGAACATTTGCTCTGGTGAAATCCGACATTGACATACTAGATTTCGCTTGTTTTCTGCAGAAGCAATGAACTTGTTTGCTACGTAATCGTCACTAACTCGACGGAAGCTGCTTCCGGAACCACGACCTCCCCCCCTCCTTTCTCTTCTTTTTCCTCTGCTTTCTAGGAGGCGGCCATGCCGGATATCAAGTTTTTCTTCCAACCTTTCTTGTCTCAAGAAAAACAGGCTTAAAGGCTCCATGACCCTTAAACTCCTTCTCTTTCCCTTCTAATCTTGAGACGACTCTTCCATTTTGAACAAGTTATCATCTGTGTAAAGTGTTTAGGCGTCGAAATACCCATGACCCAGATTGTCAAATTATGCGTCTCCTTAATGGCTTTCAAATCGACAACACATTTGCACGAACGGTGCTATGATAACCAAATACAGCATTTCATAAGCATGCCTAACTTAACAACAGTAAAAGAGTAGCAAACATATCAGAAACAAACCTGCCATCGCGGTAAAGGTCTACACGTACTGTTCATATAATCTGGCTTTGTTTTCTTCCCACCACACCCTTGCCTTCACCTCTCCAAACCTCTCCCGGCTGCAACAACGAGTTGATTACAGACTAGTCAGCCATAACAACAACGTGATGTGGGCTAGAATTCTTATAGCAGATTTCCTTTTCATTTCATGTTATTTTACTTGAGCACCAGGAGCTATATCTAAAACTCTTCGGTAAAGCAAGCATCAGCCATCACACTGACAGCCTCCATGCCAAAAGTTTGCAGTTTAAGACTATTTCTGAAGATTATGAGGCTCACCTGAGTTCAACGCGCGTTAGCTCTTTGGAACCATCTGGCAAGGAATGGATGGTTATAACGACACCAGGCTCGTCTTCCACCACCCACTCTACCACCTTGCCCTCGATTCCTCCTGGAAAGGCCATTGTCGAGCTTTCTCCCTCTTGAGCACTGCTGCATGGGTCCATTCTCAGTGAGTGCGGTGACTCCGTGGAGTTGCGAGGGGTTCGTGCTGACTCCATTACTTCATGATCTTGAGATGAATCAATTGGATGATTCTAGGGAAAAAACAGAGAAGAACATAATGGAAAGATAATGTCAGAGCCATGTCACAAACTGCTAAGAACTGTCATTGGTCATGCAACCGAATTTGGTCTGTACAATCGTTACTGTTATAGGAGTACAATCCAATCAACTTGGAATATAGAACATTAACCAATGTCAGGATCTTATAGAAACTAAGCTTACCTCGTCGTTGGCATGAGCTGATGGTGTCTGAGGTATTTGGCTCTGAGAAATGCTATACAGCTCTACAATTTTGTCAAAGTTTTCACTCCACCAGTTCTGAGCTGCCAAGGCATCAAACATCTCCGCGCTGGAAGCATAAAATTAATCATCATAACAAGCCTCGAACACTATTATAATTCAGCACAATGTGGCACAAGGTCCTGCACAAATGCAGCATTTTGCATTATGGTGCAAGTGCAACTATAGTCCTTGTACTCATTCTGTGTCAACTAGGTGCGTATCTTTCTATCTTTTAAAGAAATAAGGAACTAATGCCATTATAAGGGTTTGAGTTCAGGACCTCTTTTTAGATTATTCATTTGTAAGAGGAGTGTCAACCAGCAGATCCAAGTTCCACAGACAGATATGTATAAAAAATCTATAAATTATCTTTTAAGTAATATAAGAAAAGCTGCAAGATATTTGTTAGGGGTGATGTCATGAATATTGTGAGGTTTCTTTCATTGCTTTTTGGTGATTCACAAATAATGAATTCAGATATCATTAACTATGAGTCTCTGATCAAATTATGACATGCTAAACTTCTAATATCTTTGTTGGTGAGTGCAACAACACCATCGATGGCGGCGAGGATAAACCATTCCCATTAATATAGATATAATTTCTCATTCTTATTTCATGAGAAATATGTCGTAATATGTTTGGGAAGCAGGTGAGTAATAGAATCACATGGAGACCTAATTTATCAAAAAAAAAACAGATAGGGATAAAAAGTTTTTCAATTTTTTAAGAAAATTGCACTAGACATCAAAAAGCGTCTCGAATGGGGTTTGAAGCCAAAAAACCAAAGCATCCATTCAATCATAATTAGGATGAGAGAACTATGTAAAAGGTTGAGGTACCATTTTTTTTCTGATTTAAAAAAGCATAGTTCTTTGATGCAAAGCATATTTAGACAACATAGATATGAGGACAGAATTTTTTTTTCAAAAAATGAAGTTCAGGATATGAAGATCCTTTGCTAAATTTTGTATCTGATGGAACATAATCTATTCCATTATTAAAAGCTATGCATGGGTTTCATTCAAGAGTTCATCCATCTGCAAAGCATGTACATGACCCCTACCATATCCTAGTACTACTCTGAAGAAGGGAAATAAGATGCACAAGAAACATCCATTTGGGTACCTGAAACGTATCTTTTTTATAAGGTTGCCTCCGTTAGGCAGAGGCATCAAGGTTATAAGAACCCCACCCTCAGGCTCTGCCACCCATTCCTTTTCCTCTTCTTCTCCTTTGGCCTCCATTGTAGCTGTTGCTTCCGAACATTCCGGCTTCCTCCTCCGTTGCACCCGCACAACCTTCGAGGACATGTCCTTAATCTACCATTTAACCAAAAAAAAAAAAAAAACAGAGGAGGAAAAGGAATCATCATGTACAGAAGCCTGGGCTTATTGGAAGACCAGTGAACTGATGAGTTTATTGGGAATAAAGGAAGAGCTATCAAAAAAAGGAGGGTTACATGGTTGGAGATTTCTTTGAAGAGTCCTTTGGGGCCGGGACAAGGAATGCATGTAATCATCTCTCTCTCTCTCTCTCTCTCTCTCTCTCTCTCTCTGCTCTGCTTCGCTCTGCGTCAGGATAGTGAGAGGAATTTTGGAAGCTTTGCTGGACCATGGCCAATGGAAAGACCTTGTTTCAGGCTTTTTAATGGAAAGAACCATTCCATGCTTGACTTCAGCTAAACAATCGGGCAAGTGATTATGTCCGTAAAAGGTTTGAAATTTGAAATTATTTTTCTTCCATGAACGGGTTCGATGGACGAAGAGGCAACTTCGCCTCCACCGCAAAATCAAATCGGATCCAACAAGACGGAAGCCTCGGAACCACTACTTCCGCTGCATCTTCCAAGGTTGTGCTATACGTATGTACTCGTGTCCAACTCCAATAAAGTACTCCTGGTATGTGTTCGAAACTTGGATATTTATTATTATTTGCAGGTTTTACAGACGAATGATCAGCCTCTTCACGGAGAGAAGAAGATTTTAGAAAAATATTAGAAAAATTTTGAAAATAAGAATGATGGCAGTATAAAAGACATATAGAAAGTTTGAGTCAATTGATTTGGGTTTAAATTATAAATTATAAGTTTAAATTTAAAATACAAGAGAAATAATAATTTTGCATATTCCAAAATTGAGGGAAGACAATTGCATGGCTGATGTTTAAAATTCAATTCAAATTTGGAATGCACCGTAAATAGTAATTATGTTGGCATATCTCGTAATTGTGTGAATCAAGTCTGCTATTAATTTCTAATACTTGAAATTGAAATTTAAATTTGAAATGCACCAAAAATAGTAATGAATCGAATATGCTATCTTGCCTATTCAAGCTAAATGAGCGAGTCTTGAAGGTTGAGCTTGATTTGCAAATAGTGTAAGCAGCTAGGATGTAGACCTTTAGTAAAAATATCAGCCACTTGATTAATGCTAGAAATAAAACGAACATGCGTGAGAATAAATTAGATGTTGGATTAGGTTGCGGGATGAAGTTATTTTGGGAGTGTTCTAGGTGAGTTGAGTGGAGTGGTTGGAAAGTCGGTTGATGGTGAATGACGGTTGCGCATTGGGATTAGTCTAGGCTGGTAGCTAAGGGTGCTGTTGTTGTAGTATAGGTGGGCTTGAAGAGAGGCCTAGGGGGACATGAGATGGACTCCTATGTGCTTATAAAATGCTTAAAACAGGCTGGAGATTTGAAGTGGAGCTTGAATGTTGGGCAATTTTTGGTGTGGTACCGTTGGCTAAGGTGATGGAGAACTGAATGTAACCTACCATGTTTGTAAATCTGAAAGTAATGAGGATAAAGTGGAGGGAAGAGAGGCGACATTCAGATATACAAAGAAAGACCCATCAAAGACATTTTGTGATACAAAAACATGACTTATTTTAATATCAAGATATCCATACCCTTTTTGATTGGTACAGTAGCCTAAAAAAAATATAGTAAGAGGACTTAAATTCTAGTTTATAAGATTGGCAAGAGCGGAGATAGGGATAGTATGCATATCCAAAGGCCTTGAGATAGGTATAGTTTGGTGATTTTTTACAGCAAATTTGATTCATGCCAGCTACAATCACAAGCTACAATCACAAGATGGGTATAGTTTGGTGTCTTTTTATAGCAAATTTGATTCATGCCAACTACAGTCACAAAATATGCCAACATGATTATTATTTCTGGTGTATTTCATATTTGAATTTGAATTGCACCAAAAATAGTAATTATGTTGGCATATATCATGATTACAAATGTTTGATATTTGAAATTTAAATTCAAATTTGAAATGCACCAAAAATGGTAATGAATCAAATATGCTATCGTGCCCACTCAAGCTAAATGGGCGAGTCAGAATATTGAGCTTGACTTGCAAATAGTATAAGCAGCTAGGATGTAGACCTTTATTAAAGATATCACCACTTGATCAATGCCAGAAATAAAACGGACATGCATGAGAATAAATTAGATGTTGGATTAGGTTGCGGGATGAAATTATTTTGGGAGTGTTCTAGGTGAGTTGAGTGGAGTGGTTTGGAAGTCGATTGATGGTGATGGTGGTTGCGCATGGGGATTAGTCTGGGCTCGTAGCTGAGTGTGTTGTTGTAGTATGGGTGGGTTTGAAGAGAGGCCCAGTGGGGCATGAGATGGACTCCTAGGTGCTTATAAAATGCTTAAAACAAGCTGGAGATTTGAAGTGGAGCTTGAATGTTGGACAATATTTTGGTGTGGCATCATTGGCTAAGGTGATGGAGAACTGAATGTGACCTATCATGTTTGTAAATCTAAAAGTGATGAGAATGAAGTAGAGGGAAGAGAGGCAACATTGAGATATAGAAAGAAAGACCCATCAAAGACATTTTGTGATATAAAAACACAACTTATTTTAATATCAAGATATTGATACCTTTTTTGATTGGTACTGTAGCCCAAAAAAATATAGTAAGAGAATTTAAATTCTGGTTTATGAGATTGGTAAGAGCGGAGATAGGGATAGTATGCATATCCAAAGGTCTTGAGATAGGTGTAGTTTGGTGATTTTTTATAGCAAATTTGATTCATGCTAGCTACAATCACAAGATGGGTATAGTTTGGTGTCTTTTTATTGCAATTTGATTTATGCCAACTACAGTCACAAGATATGCCAACATGATTACCGTTTCTGGTGTATTCCATATTTGAATTTGAATTGCACCAGAAATGGTAATTATGTTGGCATATATCATGATTACCAATGTTTGATATGTGAAATTTAAATTCAAATTTGAATGCACCAAAAATGGTAATCATGTTGGCATTTCTCATCATTGTAGCAGGCATTAATTAAATCTTTTATCATCTTCTAGTGTCAACCACTTGCAAATAATTTTTTCTTCTCTTTATCAGGAATGTAGATATTGAAATAATTTTACAAATACTATTTTTCTTATATCTCTCAGCAGCAGACCAGAAAGTTTGGAAACATACATAATGAAAGATCTTAAAAATATAATATTCTAACATTTTTATGTTACATGGTATTCAAAAATAATTATATAATTTAATTAAAAATATATTTCTATGGATTCTCATATCTTCCTTTTTCTCTCCTTCCAGGTCAGATACTTGGACACGTATCCGTACCAATTCTTACATTTGTATTTATGCGACATTATTTCAAAGGAACATGGTTGTAATTCCATTGACCACCATATTTTACTAATTCCATTTCAAAGGAACATTTGTATTCTGGCACATCTACTGAGGAAAATAAGAGATAAGATAAATGAAATACCTTATTAAAAATCTTTGTTGTTATTCATATGATCTGATAATCACTCTCAAGTTTGGGATGAATTTTCTCTTGTTTTTCTTCATTAAAGTAAAAACTGGGTGAAATAGTATTAGTTTGACAAAAGTTTAGTAATTTAGATATGAAGATAGAATACGTAAGCCTCATAGATAGAGTGATGCTCAAAAGTTTCGGTTCGATGTAAGAATAGATTTGGAGCTTGCAATTGGCAAGTCACAGTTTAGTTGGCTACAATTGATTTGCAGACACCTAAGACAACTATTTGGATGCTTGCAACTGCAACTGCATGCTGCAATTTGGTGCAAAAAGAGGCCAAAATCTAGTAGTTAAAACTCAAGTCAAAATTAGTCATGATTTTAATTATAAGATTCCTTATAATCAAGAAAGTCCTTTTAATGAATTCCCTCGTGACTCCAAACATTCCTCTTGTCTTTCTTCACATTGTCCTTCTAATTATAATAATACTACTACCATTACTATATTCTATATATAATAGTATAATAACAATTATAATATAGTACATTATATATAAAATTGATTAGTTACTATAATGCATATTGCATAATATTATATTTAATAATAATGATAGTGTCATAATACAATTTACAATAGTATTATGATAATATTGTAATATTATTATAATATAGGGACTACAATATTGTTGAAATAATATAACCTATATATTATTATAACAATATTATTATATCATAAATAATCTACGCTAATTATTAATTAATATAATGCATATTATAAATATATATTTATGAATAACATGTCTAATTATAATAATATTGGTTTACATTATATTGATATAATTAGTATAGTTATACTAAGTTAATGATAATTTAATAACAATATTATTTTTTCTATTATAATTTTCAAAATAATATAATAAATATTACATTACAATTGAAAATGTGAAAAGCTTATTATTTATCAAGGAACCATATCTCTTTCCCGCACGTCACCGCCTGGGTGTCGGCGCATTTCTTTAGGCCCGGGTGCATCGAGCACTGCTCTAAATAAATAATCCAACTCGAGGGGGATATCTTATCCATGCGCACCTTGCGTGTTCCTCATGCTGGATGCGGTGTTCTCTGACGTGTCGACCACCGGAATCCACAAAACACGAACTCGAGCCACGACAAGCCCCGGACCACCGCCTTCCCGTTAAAATCCTCAGCCAATCGTCCGTTTCCTCCGACCATTTGGCCCCAAGAATCACGTGCTCTCATGCCACCCATTCTCATGAAACAAACAGGCGACTCCTCTCATAAATCACAGGATATGCTTCCTTTCTCTCTATCACTCAATATATTATGAATAGCTTCGCAGATATTCCCACTTAGAATCCACCGATCAATGCTTATACTAATGCCTTTTGCCCTGGAAGTCCTTGTCATACCCAGGCCTCCGCCCGCTCAGCCACAAGAAGCACCCAAGAGCCACTTGATAGATATTGCCATGCTGTTTAGGATAAGATTTGTTTGCTTAATCATATAAATATGGGAAGTATTTTTGTTGGGTTGTACTCATTTTAGATGGCTTGTAATTGGCATTGCTGTCATTGGTTTCGGAGACCTTCGCTTGCTCCGATGGACGAGACGTCCTACGTTGCAGCTTTGATCCTTTCAGTACTGACTTGATGTGGGATACTTGTTGGGGGCGTAGATTTTTTCTAGACTGTTAGTGATTCTTTAGATTATGGAGAAGACGTTGTTTGATTCAAAGTCGGAGCTGGTGTTCTTAGGGAGGACATGCTCAAAACCGTTGATCAGCCACAGGGGCGACCTAAGATTCTCAGGACAAGTGTGTTTCTTTCGAGACAGAGGTAGTTTCCCCCATAAGCATTTTACTTTTATAACTCATTCATCATTCCTTTTAAATTTTCTGGGTGTTGACTGATAGATTCGATGCTTTAGAGCCTGCTATGGTTACTGGGATATATGCAGTTTAATGGACCCTATGGTGCTTGGGGTCATTGGATTGTTTTAGCCGCTGCAAGTTTGAGCTCCTTTCCATTATCATAGGAACAAAACCTTGCATGCAAGGGGGAATTAGTGCATTTTTTGGTTATCTGGTTTATTTCATTACATCTCTAAGTCCTCTGGTTCAAGTAGGTCAAGAAGCAAACTCTTGTATTCTAGTTTTTTTGTGTTCTTTTTTTGATGGTATATCCCAACTCGAGTATACTTCGCCATGAGAGCAAAAAAAAAAAAAAGAAAATTTGCTTAGAGCCATTTAAAAATTGTGCTCCTCAGACAGCCTTTTCTTTTGCAGTATGTACGCCATGTCCTTCATATAGTCACACTGATTTGGCAGGATTGTCATACTTATTTATTCCACCTTGTGTATGCTTTAAAATGCAACTTGTAGTTCCCGGTTTTGTGTGCTTTATCCACAATTCTTTAACCTGATCAATTTTTCCATCTGGTTTTAATTGTTTCATTTGATTTTCAAATTCAGGCTTTCGGGCGAAGGTTTCTTATTCGATTGCTAGAACATCTGGTGATAATATTGAATCCATAGCCCCAGAAAAGTTGATGAAAAGTGACTCTTCTATTATAAATGGATCAAAAGTTGCTTCTAGTCTATGGCCATCTCCCACAGAGAATTATGTGCTTGATGCTTATGAAGATGAGTATGGAGGAATCATCATCAGGTCAGAGGGATTGCCTTGGAATGCAAATATCTTTGCTTCTGCCCTGCGAGCATCTCTTTCCTACTGGAAAGTGGAGGTATGTGAAAGCAGTTGATCATCAATTTGGACATCAACTCTACACAATTTGTTTCACTTTATTGTGGGTTTTGATGATTTAAAACCCTGCTCTCCAACTAGACTTGCTTCTACCCTGCACAAATATCTTCAAACACTCTTTAACACAATTAGTGCCGTTGGTGCTGATTGCTGAAGAAATGTTCCAACATTCTATCCAAGTTATTATAAAATTAGCTTTCAGTCTTGTATTCATGGTTCTATGTTGATTAATCTATTCCTCCATATTTTCTACTTAGTGTGACTCTCAAATGTGTTCTGGTGTGAGTTCCTTGCAGGGAAAGAAAGGGGTATGGCTAAAATTGCCATTTGATCGCTCTGAGCTTGTTCCTATTGCAGTTAAGGTATAAAGCTATGGATGCAATGATTCAATTTTTAATCTCATAATTTTTCAAGACGTACTCTGTTTCTTTACCTTAATAAGATTCGTTAGGCTCTGTTTCTAACCTTTTTTCTTGTTTCGGAAAAAAAAAACTCCTATGTTCAACATGAACATCTAAGTATATGTTGCAGGAATATCCAAGTATCACAGACTGTCCCTTCGTTTTTTAAATTATTACAAATCTATGGGAAGTTTGAGAGCCGCATTTTTTGGCTTCTCATTCTAATGTTTGATGGGTCAATTTCTGCCATGGTTTTTTTACCTTTTTTTTTTTTTTGATGCAACGGTTGCTCACGTTAATCTGGCGTGAGTACAACCAACTGAGTCAAGATACAATACATGACATAAAGATAGGGATACAATATCAGTCCATATCCATGAGATCTCTCTGGAGTGATGGGCAGCAAAGGAAGTAATCCAATCAGCCGCCTTGTTCGCCTCTCGGTACACATGAGCAGCCTGAAAGGAGTCACAGTCACTCACCATCCACTGTATATCGCTAAGGAGAGGATGGCCGTCAACATATCACTCAGTGTCCCGAATCCAGTCAATCACTATGACGGAATCTCGTTCCAGGGTGATCGCACGAGCCCCTAGGACACTACTTGCATGGGTGATACCCTCCCATGCTACCCTGAATTCCATTCCTATGATGGTCGTGCCACAGATGCGCTGCCCTTCCGCTGCAATCAGTCTGAAATTGTGATCACGAATCACAAATTCCATCCCTCCACTGTCTCCTCCTACTACTCTGTCGTCGAAGTTCACCTAACCAGGGGTTGGGGGTTTTCAAGTGACAAAAGTGACTCTGTGTGCTGTGACAGTGACGTGGAAACCCCAGATGTCTCTAGTCCCCTCAGGTGAAGTCGCTCTGGTAGAGTAGATGATCTCGGTCGCATGACGGAAAGCACTGTCTACTATAGCTCGCAAGGGTATCCTCCTTTAATCGAAAATGTGGGCATTCCTATCTAACCAAATGTGGTAAGCTAGATAGACATAGGGGACACCCCACTCCACCATCCCCAGACTCCTCATGAATACCCTTAGATGATGTAATAAGTCCTCCACCGATCCCCATCCTTGCGGCAAGGATAGTGTCGCACTCCTCCGCACCTATATCGCTTGAGGACAGCAAAGAAGAGCATGACTGATGGTTTCCTGCTTGTTAGGACAGTCCTCACACATGGAAGTATTCTGACGCCCCGCCTAGCCAGTACGCTCCTGGTCGGAAGCCATCCCCAAGCCATCTTCCAGAAGAATAAGGCCACTCGAGGATGGACGCACAACCTCTAGATCCATCCACCCTCTATTTGTCAGGTAGTCTCCCTCCCCATCAATGCCTGCAGATCCCTAACGCGCACCCTCGCCCTCTTTGTCAGAGTCCAGACCAATCTGTCCACTACCTCCCCAGCAGGGATCGGAAGCTCCATAACCCTTTTAGTTAGCTTCTTCCTGAATACATCAGTGCCTCATTCCATCTGCCAGCACTAGGAGTAATCAGCTCACTAATCCTGCGCCCCGACAGTTTCGCCGAATCCGCTATTGTCGGCATCCTCCCCAATGGATGGCTGGCTGCTCAATCACCCAGGCATCCTCTAGCACATCAATAGATCGTTCGTCGCCAATCGTCTATCTGATTGCTGAAAGCATCAACGGTGCATAGGAACAAATCTCTTTCCAGATAAAGAAGCTTTGGCATTCAACCTGTAAATCAGCCACTGCCGAATGTGTGCCATACTTACTCCTAATGAGGGCTCCCCACAAACTATCAAGCTCCAAGATATACCTAGCAGCATATCTAGCCTCCATAATCTCCCGCCTTGTAATGAGTGAATTTACTCCCAGCTCTAGCTTCTGTGCATCATCATAGCGCGTGTTGTTTGATCTTTAACTTAAAAAAAGAAATATCAGAAGAATATAACAACTAATTCGAGAGATTATAGCCTACATTTGGTGTACCAGCTCAGCGGTACACCAGGCCAATAAAATGGCGCTACATGGACATTCTGGCCACGTTGAAAGGGTAATAAAAGGAAGCGGCGTGGGCGGCGGAGGGGGCAAGTTCGGCGAAGATGGGGAGGGAGCGGACATAGGCGTCGAGGAGGCAGACATCGAGGTTGAGGTCCTTGAGGACGCCATGGGGGCGGAGGGACTGGGGGAAGCATACCTGGACAGCGACCAAGCGGGTAGCGGTGGAGGCGCGGGCGGTGCCGATGAGGGTGTCGGCGACCGAGAGGAAGCGGGGGCGGGCGGCGTAGATGTTGACGGTGACCGTGGCGGTTTCGAAGTGGAGGAAGGATTTGGATCGAAGGGGGGGAGGGATGGGGAGGCGCAGGCGGGGGCTTGGGGACGCCGGGCAGGTGCTCCCAGGAGAAGGGGATGGTGGACGAGGGAAGGAGGTGGGGAAAGAATCGATGGGCGGGGTAAGAAGATGGGGAGGAGGAGGTGGAGGAGAAGGAAGAGGCAGAGATGGCGGAGGATTGCGGCCGGCAGCGGATTTGACGGCATTCCGGCGGAGATCCGGCTGCCGGATCTGCCGGAGTCTTGGGGGGTGGCACCGCCGTTTCCTTCATCGCCGGTTCTTTATGTTTTCTTTTTAAATTTTATTTGGTGGCAATTTTGGCAGGATTTTATTGGCCTGTTGCACCGCACCTGTTCGATATAATATCTCGCAGTGAATAATATTCAAGGGGTCATCTGATTTTATTTTTCAGATGGTTATCTAAATACTCTTGGTTAATGGAAAATAAGTACTCTAAATTTCTAACAGATTATTAGTTTTAATGATGCTAACTTTGTCGAGTGTGAAATATTGCGAAAGCATTATTTCTATAATTACTGATATTATTTGCATATTGTGCAGGAGGGATTCAAGTACCATCATGCAGAGCAAACATATGTAATGCTAACATATTGGATTCCTGAAGGACCTTGCTTGCTTCCTGCCAACGCATCACATCAGGTTGGGGTTGGGGGTTTTGTGATCAATGATCAAAACGGGGTAAGCTTAGCATAAGGATAAATATAAGATTTCTATTTTCAAAATATTGTAACCTAAGCTTCTTTCATCTAAAATGTTAGCAAAAGAATTGCAATTCGTATGTGTGTATTGCTTTATATTGCACGTTTAGCATGTAGTCTGCTAATGTATTCTTTGATTCATTGTATTCATTGATCTAAATACTATAGTCTGTACAAGGGCTTATACGTACCTTTCTCGGTAAGTTGGCCTGTTCATAGGGTGGAAATGCTCTGAAACTGTATACATCTGGCCTACATATGCCAAGAGGGACTGGCTGAAATAACTCAGTTTTATCCACGGAGCTTCTATGCTAATTGCTGGCATGGAAATTCCTGTTCTCAACTCTTGGTCGATGTCTTCCGCCAGGTTCTAAAAGTTGTCTCTATGAGCCACTCTAGCTGTCGCTTGTAGCCTGACTATGTTCCACCTGGCAGGTTCTGGCATTTGCAATTTTTACGATTTGGCAAGATAATTCGTATATAAAATATCTCGTTTGGTTTAAGTTATGGCACACATATTCCTTTCACTGATTAACAAAATAATATGCCCACAACTTGAACATTAGTGAGTTCCTACAACTTGAGAGTCTGCTTTGTTCACATAGTTTTTCTGGAAAAAATGGTTCAAGAACGAAGTGAACAACTACTCAAAAGTCCAGTAGTGCTATCTACTGCAAGGCAACCATCTCTGGTTCTTATCTTATTCTGATTTCTATTGTGTTAAATGTGTATTTAGAATATCATTCCAGTTTGATGCTTTTATCAGATATCTGCATCTAAAATTTAGATCACCTACAAACATTTTGTTATGCTAGCTCTACCACATGTGCCTTCCAAGTCACAGTATTTTTAGTTTTCCCCAAAGTATATGAGGTGATTCAATTCAACAGACACACGACAGAGCACTAAAGAAAAACTCCGGACTCATTTTTTTGTTATGTTTCTGCAAATATCAACTACATGAAGCATTTCAGAATGCAGTCTAGAATGGCATGACATGCACCCATAATGTTCCTTCTATTTCTTGAATGACATCCTAAATTGCTTTTTCTTCAAGGGGATAAAAAAGAAGATTATAATGAGCTCTACTCTCCTGTTAGGTGAGATGGTGGAAAGGTTAACTCTTTCATACTGTAAAGCTTATGTTTGTCTTTACCGTAAAATAATCTGATCTTACACGTTAGCGGTGGCTTCTATCAGATGACCTTATGATGCCCACAGTTTTCAGTGTAAAACTTTAATGAGTGGTTTAGGTTCTAATCATCATTTATAATGTGTGCTAATTTTCTGTTCTTCATATATGTTAATCCATTGAACCTCCATAGGTGCTTGTGGTGCAAGAGAAATATTGTGCTTCAACTTGGAAACTACCTACAGGGTTCATCCTTGAGGTACTACTTCTAGCAATATAGCTAAAAGTACTTCTTAGTCTTCTTTCTTAAGAGAGTACCTAGCCTTCTCGAATGACAATTTCCTTTTCCTTTTCCTGCTTGGCAGTCTGAGGATATCTTTACTGGGGCTGTGAGAGAGGTCAAGGAGGAAACTGGAGTAAGAAATAAAGACATCATTCTTTCTTTCCTTGCTATATAACTGCTATATACCTGCATGTTAACCCTATTTCTTAATTGTTTTACAGATCAATACAGAATTTGTAGAAGTGGTTGCTTTTAGGTAATGATATTTTCCTTTTCTTATTTCGGAATGCTTTTGAGTCAAAAGCACTTACAAAACCAATGCATTTATTAATGAGTTGCTGCACTTATACCCTATTAACTAAGAGGTACAAATTTAACTAACTAAATGTGTTGTTACAGTTATACCTATATCAGCAAATGCTTAAGCTGGTAACTGCTCGTGTAAACATTATCTCGTTCAGCACTTCTTGTGCAATTATTTTTGCATCTTTACTATCGTATTGCTTTGTGCTACCCTTCTCTGCACACAAATCCACTATATATATCTTCTATGTTTAGTTTGCCTCGAGTTTGAAGAGGATGCTTGTAATCATTATTCTTTTGTAATATTGATACCAGAGTGACATATATTGCACTTTCAGCACTTGCTTCTCAAAATTCAAGTTGAGAACCCGCAAATCCTAGAATAGATATCTTATGAGAAAAATCTTCAGCTAAAAAGAAAGCTAAAGAGCATTTTAAACTTACATTTCTATAACCCAGCACTGTTTGCTTCCCGCTTCATGTGAATGCCATGAAGATAATTTTAATCATAATTATCTTAATCTGTCAATGAAGGCCATCAAGGATCCAAATTTTCAAATATGCCTTCAAATAGATGGTGCATCAAGGTCAATTAGAATTCAGGAACTATAATGAACCTCTCAGGTGCACTTACCGAAGGTGTCATTGCCTCATTTCTTGAATGACTGGATCTTTGAGGCCAATTTTAGATGAACTGGTTTACTACAGTGGGTGGAATCGTAGGCTCCAATCATGTCTATACAATTTACTACCATGGTTTATAAGCACTTAATCTTTTTTTCCTTGAACAATTTACACATGTTTTTTCAGATCTATTGTGCATTTTTAGAATTATCAACTGATAACAGGTGATTTTATGTAACTAAACAAAGAATATGCTCTTCTCAGAAATAACTCAAGTTCTGTATTGAATTTATATGGAGCATATTTAGTCTGTGTCTTTATGGCACAATTGCATGCGAAGTGCAAAGAATAACTGCTTTTACCAAAAAAAAATATTGAATTGTAATTGTGGAGAACATTAGGAAGGTAATAAACATGTTATCTGACAACATGAATCAAACTATTTATACCGATGCCTTTTTAAATTTGTATTATGCCTGATGGCCTCATGTTTTTTAGAAATGAAATAGGCTGAACAAATTATATAAAAATAATATAAATTTTTATTTTTAGATTAAATATATATATTTTAATGCTAATATGTATTTTATTTTATCTTATATCAGGCATGCACACCATGTGGCGTTTGGAAAATCAGATCTATTTTTCATCTGCATGATGAGACCCTTATCAAGCCAGATTAAGATAGATGAGCTGGAAATACAAGCAGCCAAGGTAACTATTGTACTTGGTAATCAAAGTAATTATGAGTTTCTCAAGGACTAAATTTTTTAAACTACGCTGGATTTCTACAAGATAGGGGCCAAAGTGGATCAGATAATGTTCGTTTGGATCTGTTTTTATATTTGAAATTATAAAAATTTGAGCATTCGACTAATTTTCGTATCTATACCCATATCTATAAAAAAAATGGATATGAATATGAATAAACAACTATCCAATTCGTATTCGAATATTTAATTCTATTTGTAACTCTATTTATTTTTATATAGCATTTATGAGCTTTTAAGAAAAATAAATTGCCGCATAACATACTATTAATTTGATTTATCATCCACTTAATAATATTTTTTATTCTATAGTTATAAAGTTAATTATCTGATTTACATCTGTATTTATATTTATATTTTTGATATCCGATTTGTATTAGTATCCGTTTAAAATAAATATAAATATGGATAAATTAATATCCCAATTATATTCGGTTCAATTTCAGCACTACTATGAAAATATTATATAGCTTTTATTGTGTATAATAAAGTGTTTGCCATCGTACCCTGCCACTGTTGACAAACCATCTAAACTAAACAACTATGTAACCTTGACCATAGATATCAAGCATTATCCCTGTGACCACATCATTTACGATCTATAATGTTTAATTATTTAAATATTTTTTTGTTTTTTGTTTAGCAAAATTGAACCATTAAAATATTTTCTAGTTCAATGAACTTTAATCCCACATGGAAAACTTAAAGCAAGTACAGTTGTATTTAATACTTTCCCAACTAGTGAGCTTTATGAGCTTGCCACCACGCAAGCGTGCTCGCAAGCTGTAATGGGCCAGCTTACTCGAAGGTTTAATGGGCTACTCGTTGGGGGGCCTTTATAGCTACTGGCTCATAAGGGCTAGTACATACACTTATTGCAGCCTTTGTGAATTGGCCTTTTTTAATGGGCTAGATGTTTTTTATTTGTTTTAGTACAACGACGATCCACATGCGATAGATATGAGTACAACCAACAAAATCAGAAAAAAAGAGATCATACAAGAGATCAGGTGCGATACGTGGTTCGCCCAAATAAAACCGCTAGAGTGATAAGCCGCAAAGGAGGCAACCCAGTCTGCAGCACTATTCGTCTCTTTGTAGACATGTGTGGCCTGATAGGAGCCACACTCTTCCAAGAGTCTGCGGATATCGTGGAGCAACGGCTTTTCACTAGCAGCGCATCTCCGACTCTGAATCCACTCGATCACCGTAGCCGAGTCTTTCTTGAGGGGGATGCGATCCGCACCCAGCACAAGTCTCGCATAGGTGATACCTTTCCATGCAGCTCCGAGCTCAGTGTTGGCGACAGACGCATCGAATATTTGTTGACCTCTGGCCATCACCAGTTTGGCATCGTGGTCTCTGATAACAGTTTCCACACCTCCATTGTTTTCTTTCTCGCCAACGTTACTGTCGAAATTCACCTTGAGAAATCCAGAGGGGTGGGAGCTCCCAATAAACAAGCACAGTTCCGGACGCTGCAAGAGCATAATGGAAATTCAAGATTACCCTAGCCGACTCAAGGGGCGACGCCTTAGTAGTGCTGATAACCTCCGCCGCATGAAGTAGAGCTCTATCCGCCATCACACTCGGATGCGTGCTGCAATTTTCAAAGACGCGGACATTCCTATCTAGTAAATAATGGTAGGCCAGATAGGCAGCACTAATCTCCCGCTCCTCAAGCTCGAGCCTCTCTGAGGAAGCCTTTAGAAAATATAGTTAATCCTCAATCGACGTCCACCCCTGCTGTGGGTCGAGGAAGGTCGAGGCGCACCCCCAAATCTGAGCGGCCCGTGAACACTCGATGAAGACATGGAATATATACTCCTCTACCTTTTGGCAAACCACATAAACTGAGAGAATCCTCACTCCCCGCTGAGCTAGCACACTCAATGGGCTAGATGTTTGATGGGCTTTATGGTCAGGCTACAAGGTGAGAGTGGATTAGATAAGGATCCGTCTGGATCCATTTTTGTATCTAAATTCATCCAAATATGAATAGAAATTTCTGTATTCGATTAATATCTGTATCTGTATCCATATCCGTCAAAGAAAAATGGATATGGATTTGAATAGACAACTATTCGTTCCGTATTCGAATATCCGATTCTATTTATAACCTTATTTAATTTTATATGGCACTCATGAACTTTAAGGAAAACAAATGACCATATTAACATACTATTGATTTGATTTATCATTTACTTAGTGATATATTTGATTCAGTGGCTATAAAGCTTAATTATTCGATTTATATTCATATTTATATATATACTTCTGGCATCCAATTTGTATCCGTATCCATTTAAAATAAATATAGATATAAATTTTTGCATTCGACTAATATCCATATCCATATCTGTATTCGTTAAATAAAATAAATATGAATATAGATATCCTAGTCTTCGATCCGATTTCAGCCCTATTAGGCTGGCCTTCATGGGGGTATTATCAGCTCACAGCAGCTAATAACCTTCCCATACTAGAGATCTGAAATTCTCTTGCTGTGTCTTTTCTGCGAATCTTAGTGGTTTGTTGTGACTGCAATTTAATAAATAGTTACACATTGTTGAAACAGATTTATTAAAATGACTCTTTTGCTTCTTTTTCTTTAACGTTTCTGGAGCGTGATCACAATTTATAACCTCTTCAGTTTTGGAAGCGCAAACTATATCATACTCTGCTTCCTGACCTTATTACTTATGTCATGCTAATGCTTAGGTCTTGACAACAATCGCTATAGTTGAGATGGAGCCTATAAACTATTTTAGGTACATTGCTCCACCCTAGGGCTGCTCCTATTTAAAATTCGATGTTTTGAGATTGATCGACATATGATATTACGTTTCATTACTTAACCATATTCAAAGTACTAGTTTCTTATTTTTTTGCCCCTTACAAACCGCATTAGTTAAATTATAATTATAACCACCATGCAGGCAGTGATAACTACATGGTTACATCCAACATAAAAGCATAGCAATATTCTTCGGATCTTCGCATTCTCACCTGAGAACCTCATGTAGATTTATTTTTATTGATAATAGTTCGTATTATTCCTGGTAATTTTGGACTTGTATGAAGTGAAGAGACTCAAAACCCTGGCTTAAGCATTTGATTTTATTTCTCCCAGTGGATGCCTCTTTCTGAATTCCTAGAGCAACCATGCATTCAGGATGACAACATGTTCAAGAAAATTATCGACATTTGCGTCGCACGGCTTGGCAAGCGCTACTGTGGCTTAGCAGCTCACCAGGTGATCTCAAAATTTGATGGGAGATCATCTTCACTGTACTATAATGTTGTGGAGCCTCAGGATTTCATTTGCCAAGGATCTTAGAAAGGCATGAATGTGCTTCTACTTTCTTGTTGCCACGCGTGGAGTAACTTTGGATGAAGCTGATGAAATCAAAATCCTGGCGCTCTTCTGCTTGACATTTGTGTATGAATGATGTAGTAAAACATATTCTTTTTTATGCTCAATTAAGCTTCATGGTCACAATCAACGAAAGGGAACCATGCCACCTGTAGAAGTGATCCTTGACCATGATAAATTGTCTCAAATAAAGGAGATAAGAACATAGGCATATTCCTGTTAAGAATGAGAACTATTTAGCATGGGACAGGGGTTGTATCTCGGCATGGAATGAGTTTGGAGTTGCTTTGAGATCTATGCTGAGCATGATCCAATGATCGTTCATGCAACTCGAACCCTTTAGCATGAGTAATCCTGATCTTTATACCATTTTTATGAAATGGTTCATGTCCACCCACCATCATCATTGAGGGACAGTGAAAGCAAGCAAGCAGTTGATCGAGATTAAATAATATGTGGGGAATCAAAGAATTCTTCATGATTTTGAAGGAAAACTGCTCCTGTGTTCAGACCAAATCTCAAAACATTTCACAGTCTCTTCCTCTCTCACAAGAAGAAAGCATTTATGAGGGCCTGCAGGCCAACCACAGGTATCTGTCTTTGAGATGACGGTGATGCAGCAAGGCTCGCGTGATTCGCCGGTCAATGTTCTACGGCTAAATCGTGATCTCGCGTGAAACGTCAACCTGCGTGATTGGCTAGCAGCCCGGGACCGGAGATAAGACCCGAAATCGACTACCACACGAGTTTTTTTTTTTTTGGCCTCGCACCAAAAAAAAACCGACACTCCTTGGACTTCAGGTAGACGTGATACAGGTAATTGGCTGACGTGTCGAATTTCTATTTGTTGGGATGCGTCGTATCGCGCCCACCTGACGTGTTCGGCGAGTCTTATTGCTGGCGAAAGAGGAAAAGGTCATGCACAACCATTCGTTCGGTGAAACGTGTCCAAAGGGGAAAGGGGGGTATTCCCGTAATAGCAAGCATATTAGAGGGCATTCTTTTGCCTGGATCGCTTTCCAATCAATATTAATTAAGAATTCAGAAGAGGTCGCTTTCCTCCTTCCGCCGCTTGACGGGCGAAGCTCTCCTTTCCTGCACAAGGAAAGGAGAACAAATATATCATTCAAAATAAAACCGTCCTTTCAGAGATTCTACGAAATCCAGCCCAAGATCTTCACTTTCCCCTTTTTACCACCAATCCGTCCCAAAATTCCTCAGATTCCCGAGTCGAAATGTGGTCCCTTCTTCGATGGATTATTGAATTCGAGCTCGAATCCCGGCCTCGGAGATGGGGAAATTGATCCGGAATTAGGGAGTCTGAGGGATCTTTTGTGGTTGTTCCGGAATCTCGGTAATATGCGGTCGCTTCTGCCGGGATGCGCGTCCCCGAAGGCGCAGGAGGATGGCAGGAGCGACAGCAAAGGCAGGACGCATCTCTATTTGAACGTCTACGATCTTACCCCCATGAACAATTATCTATATCTATTCGGCCTCGGGGTCTTCCACTCTGGGATCCAAGGTGCGTTTCCTTGTAATTCCCTTTTATTTCATCTATTTTTCTTGAGAAATCTGGTGGGAGTTGAATTTAATTGTTTGGACCAGTCCCGTCGCACCGTTATTATTTGGTTTCTTTTTGGATTTCCGAAAGGATTGTAAGTATTCATGCGAAGCGTGCGTTGTTGCGCTGTCATGATCACTGTAGAGTTGCAAAGGTTAAAAATTTTACCTTTGGGTGGTCAGGCTGATGCTTAGAGAGGGCGAAGAAAAGGGTTTGTGTACACTGACAGGTTTTCTTTGAATTAGAATGAATAGCAAATATTTCAGAATTTAAAAGTATCCCTTCCACACCTACACGCCAAAACCCCATATTCTCTCGTTCTTTCTCTGGTAAATTTTTCTCTCTGATAGAAGCAAGAATGGTAGAGTTTGATACGTTATAGATTATTTGAACTTGTTGGCTTCATAAAGTTGGATCTTTTGTAGATTATGATCTGTTGGCTTTATAAGGAAGAGCTATGAAATTCTGAAGTCCTGATTATAATGGGCCAGTTTTCCTTTTTGAATTTGTACTTGTTATTTGGGAGTAATAGAAGGACTAAAGAGTAAGAATTTGGCGTCCATCCTTCTACCACTTTCATGTGAAATATGAGATATATCCATGATAGAGGCTTTCGTAGGAAGTGTTTTCTCCTTGATGCCACAAGATGGGTAGGATAAATTGCCGTTTGGGTCTACGTTATGGGGGAAAGTTATATTAAAACTAGCATTAAATTTCTTCTGGACCCTGGACAATAGATCTTACCTAATAGGTCATATTAAAACTTAGCTTATAGTATCCAGGGGTTGAGGACTCTGAATCTTTATATAATATGTAAAAAGTTATCCTTCTATTACTGGAATGAAGGTATTAAGTTGCGTGAAGGATACCCATGTGTCATGTAAAGAGAAGCCATGCAAATCATGGTAGTTGGATGTTAAAGTGGGTCAAAGCCCCAAAACTATGTCTTGCTAAGCTACTAGACATGTCACATGAGTATCATCTACAAAATTGATTGAGATTGAGCTTGTGAAATTTTATGTGAACAAAGGTAGGATAATGGAGGATAGAAAAGCATAGAGATAAGAATAAGAACATGATGAGCGTAGTGGCAGGGAGACCTGCTGGGCTCCACATGAAGTTCGGTCAGAATCAGGGTCATAAATTTAACAAAAGGCTTGAGTTTGCTGTTTGTGGATGATCATTGAAGATCTACTAGAACAAGGTTAGTGGTTACGATGCAATTTTCTCTTTCCTTTATTTTTCCTAAAATGATATTTAGAAGAGATTTAAGAGATACAATGCAATTTTTTTTGGCCCCATCTTATCTGCTGTTTGGAGTTTTTCCTATTATGTTGTCTGCTTGCTGTCATAATGGAACTAGCTACATGTAAGCAGTTGTGAAGATGGAATTAAGTTTCATTTCTTTTTTGTTTAAGGATTTGTTACCTTTTGCTCCTCTCTCCTCCCCTTTGCTAGCTTTTGTCGTTCTTCTCCTTCTTCCTCTCTCCCTCTTCTTCTTAGCCCTTTTATTTTTCTTGCTGCTCTTATATATAGAATCTATTCCCTGCCACTGCACAATAGTCCATAGCATCCCAAACTCTTAAAAACTTATTTTTCTGCTCTTTCAACAGGCATAGGCAACTGGTCTAAGTGCAACATGTTCACAGATATTTGCTAGGGGCAGCATTGGACTTGTGATATTTTTATTATCTTTTGAACCAAGTGCCGGAATCCAATTTTATGTCAGCATCGGACTTGTATTGGCTCTAACCCAACCAAGTGAAGGTTGTTATGGGTATTAGGTGTGCTATCAAACTACAGACTGTGACCTTGAGTTTCAGAATCTGCTAAGATACAGCTAGTTCAACTCTGTCAACTAGTGGTTCTTGTCTTTCTCTTTAACATTGATTGTGAATCCACCTGTCTTTCTCTTATGATGAACCTTTTTTTTTATAAACAAAGATATTTATATGGTTCTTCTTTTTTTGGATCGTTCTGGAAATTTCTGGGTCCAAACCTATGCCTAATGTTTAGGCATCAAGTAATTTATTTTCACCTGCTGGTGCTCTGACATTGGAGTCGTGTTTGTAAATTGATTGTCCATATAATTTGTATACACATGCCGTTTGTTTACATTGGCATGCTCATTGCCAGTCCTAAATCCATGTGTGCATGCGAACTGGCCACATATTTTGGTGAGAAGACTTACTCAAATGCTTGCGCATTAAGCTTCACTAGAAAAGCTTGGAATTTAGAGCATGTGTCCCTCAGGAGGATCTGAGGAGAAATTCTTTGATGAAATGGATGTTTTCATTAGAGCTTGGATCTTTCCAGTCCAACAGATTGATGCATGAACAATAGCAAAATTGGTTGTTAGACAGAAAAGAAGTGAATGCAAGAAAACAAGATTAGCATTTTTGTATGAGAATTGGGCCTTGGTAAATTCTTATATGGATTGGCAGCCCACAGGTTGACTCATTCAGTTGATCTTGGTGTAGGACAATTGCTGAAACTAATTGGTTTTATATGTAAATCTGTGATACTACAGTTTTCAACGCATCTGTTACAAATCTGTGTTACATAAAGTTGAGCTATGAGAGTTTGTTCATTCTTTTCTTCTATTTTTCCAAGAAGTGTCATTATGAGAGTGAGGTGTATTTTGTGCTTGGGAAGTTGTTATCTCAGTTACTGGAGTCTATAGTTGTTTCATATTCAAATTCAACAGTTGTACCAGTGTTTATTAATAAAAAAATAGTTGAAGTAACTGAGATGCATATTTAGTAATTTATTTTTGTTGGGTGGGTCAAGCCCATTTATCAAAGTCTGTTGTGCGGACATGTTATTTGGTCTGTATTACTGATATATCTGCTTTTTTTCATTTGGTCTAAGCTGTCTTCTACCACTTAGTTGCCAGAATGAGGAGCAGGCACGGGAGGGGTTTGTGCTTGCGGAGAAATGGATACTTTTGGAAATGCTTTTAGTAAGGAACTCTTAGAAAACGGATGTAGGTTTGAGATTCTAGGAAGATTTCGAAGCGGGCACATCAACTTAGATAGAAGATTATGGCTACCAAGATACTGGCACAATTTAGATTCATGTTCTAGTAGAAATGGCAAAGTAGTAATTGATGTTCCAAAACTTCAAACCAACAAGATTTCAATTGAATGACTGCACATCATTATTGATCTAAAATGTGAAAAGCCTGAAAGAGTGCACCTGCAATTTATTTGAGTTTGGCAAAATTTCATATTTTGAAGGGAGATAATATTGTATGCTCAAAGAACGAAACAAGACAATATTATTCTCTCAGGGCTCTGCACATATAACCTGCTAATTATTGATCTCCTAGATTCTTGTTGTTATAATTTGCTTTTTTTCAAATATTTTCAAGTTCTTATTTTTTTACTTGACAAATAGTACATGGTATGGAGTATGGATTTGGAGCACATGAGTACCCCACTAGTGGAGTGTTTGAGGTGGAACCAAGATGCTGCCCTGGTTTTGTCTTCCGGCGTTCTGTGTGGCTGGGCACCACTGACGTGTCTCGTTTAGAGTTCCACAGCTTCATCGAAAACCTTGCTGGAAAATATCATGGTGACACCTACCATTTGTTCGTCAAGAACTGCAATCATTTCACTGACGATGTTTGTATGCATTTGACTGGAAAACCAATTCCAGGATGGGTAAATCGGCTTGCAAGATTAGGTCAGTATCTTATCTGAATATGTTTGCTGTCCTCCAAAGGAATGGTGGGTATCAATAATTGTGAACTTGTGTGAAGCTTCAGGTTCTTTCTGCAACTGTCTTCTACCAGAAACTATTCAGGTTAAATCGGTTGGAAATTTACCAGCTCAACCACAGCTCTCCGGTAAGTTTGTATTATATTAATGAAATAATTATGGTTTATTAGTTTCCACCTGGAATCACATCCAAACCAGTTAGGTTGATCTTCTAGCCTTACAGTTGTAAGATATTTGCGCAATCTCTTGGACATCTGGTAGGTTCCAGTGGCAAAGGTATGGGTCAAGTCTCGCAGTCAGGCTTCTGGTCTGCCCATGGGCTATGGCTGCTTTACTCCGCTCAAAAGAAATAAATTAATAACACTTGATATTTGAGGCATGTTTTATCTTCCAAAAAACCATGATGGTCTGTGATGTTGCCTAAATTCATATAAAGAAGTCTGATGTCTAAAAACTGAGAAATCTCAATTTCATTTTTACTCGAAGACATGCCACTTTGTTTTTACAGTAGTACACGGTTTTGTCAGCGTCCAAACAGCTCAGCTTTGAATTAGAAAAGTTACTGAAGAAATTAAAGCCTTTAAGCACTGCCTAAACTAATGTTATCCAATTTTATGCGGATTCGATGCTTCCATGTTTTATGATGTGAAGTGAATGGAATTGCTAACTATTGGCTTCTTTTGATGGGGGAAAACATTTCAGAAGATGAGTTGGTGTCAGTTACTTCATCAACTGTGGAGGAGAGTGATGAGGAAGATCCAGATCATCAGCTGCTACTGACACCAAACGACGACCCAGCACATTTAAGAGATAAACAATTGAGGCTTGTTAAAGATGTTCAGTGAATTTTCCCTCTCCCCTGTTTGTCATCTCTGTTCTTCAATGGTGCTTACTGATTTCACTTGTATAATTATATGTGCTCCTTAACCCTTGTCTTTGTGTCTCATTACCCAAGTTTTAGTCCTCTAAGTGGCCTGCATCTGCTGTATTGTTAAATGTTCTCTTCTTTTCCCAAATTTGATGCAGACATCGACGTCTAATTCCCTTTAAATAGAGTGAAGATCAAAGTGTTCATAAATTCTCTGAAGCATATGTATGTTTTTTTGGTTATTGGATTATTTTTTCCTTTCTTAAAAAAATTATGCTGTGTATTATTATTTTTTTCTTTTTTTATAGTGTATATATATATTTTTTCTTTTCTTTTCTTTTTCCGACAGACAAGTTCTGAAAACTTGATCAAGCAACCCTTCTGATTCGTGCTGTTCTTTCCTAAGCAGAGTTATGTTTTGTAGACTGAGATAATGATTATCTCGGAAAATTAAAAATATGGTCAAAATCTATGCTGATATGTTAGACATATAATTATCGATTAATTTAAGATATTAATTTTATTTAGGAAGGATTATTTTTTTTTTGTTGTTGTTTGTGAAATGAGGTGGTCGTTGGACGGTTCGAGTCTACTGCTCAATGGGAAGGCTGAAGGCATAGTTGCTTCACAGTTCTATGCCATCTCCAGCGGGCGGTTCGAGTTTATTGCTTGTCAGATGAAGCTTTTATACCGCAGAAAAATCTTCGAGTAGGATTAAATGATAGGAAAAGCGAGGACAAGAGCAAGGAGGGTTTTCGCTCATCGAATACATCAAGCTGCCCCGGTTGAACAGAAGCGCTTTGTTCGTGGAGCTTTATGGGAATCATCTCTTTTTTGAAATCATAAGGCCGTCGCCATATGTGGCGATCGAAACTGGTTTTGTTACTATGTTGGTCGACATGATAGAGACCGAGATATTTGTGCATCGTTTCAGATACAAACCGAGATTTCAGCTGAAAAAAAAAACAATGACTCATAATAACTTCTCTCCAGCATAAAAATTATTTATTTTAGTATTCAAAATTATTCAAATATAGATAAAAATTTGAATATCTGTCTAATATCTGTATTCATATTCATAGAAAAAAATATAAATATGAATAAATAACTATCTTGGATATCCGTTTTTTTAACGTTATTTAATTTTGTATAGCATTTATAAATCTTTAAAAAAAATAAATGACGATATTAATATATTTTTAATTTGATTTTTGATTCTGCAGTCATAAAATTTAATTATCTGATTTGTATTCGTATTTACATCCATACTTTTGATATCCGATTTATATATGTATCCATTTAAAATAAATATAAATATAAATTTTTGTATCCGATTAATATTTATATTCGTATTCATCAAATAAAACTGATATGGATATCCTAGTATTCGATATGTATCCAATTCAATTTTAGCCCTATTGTCATCATCGAGTTCCTATTTAAGGTTCTGCAAGAAAATCGACTGAATGGTGAACCTAGTTTATCAATTTTTAAAACTTAAATTATTTTTAGTTTGAAAATTTTTTGAATCAAAAATTTTATTGGATTTCAATTTGAGTTTTCAAAAAATCGATTCAGACACGATCCGATCCGACTCAATCCAATCCAACCCATGTATATATACAAATATATATATTTAAATCGGCCCAATTCGATCCGACCCAATCTATATATATTTCATTTTTTCTACTTTGTATTTTTTTTATATAAAATAGAATACCAATCTGGGAAATCGAATTGAACCAAACTGAATGAAATTTTTTAGATTAGTTTAAAGTAATTTTTATAGATGGCCGATTCGTTTTTAGAAAACTAATTTAAATTGATTTGGTTTGAATCAATTTAAACCATCCATTTAAATTGTTATCAAGCTTTTTTTTTTTATTTGTTTGATGCAACGTCTGCTCACACACGTGTGGATATGGCCAACAAAAAAAAAATGTTATCAAGTTTTATCCATTTGGCTATTTGCCCAGCAGCCATCCATGTTATCTTTGGGTGATCTTGCTCGTGCCAATTCCTTGTTCAAAATAAATATTTATTTTTCAAATTTGTCAACGAAGAAAGCAAATCATATATATATAACACTTGGTTTACAAACTGAAATATACATTATTTGGGTTGTAATTCCAAATTCTCAATATTAAAAATATTTAAAACAATGTGACCAGAATATGATACAAACAACAGGAACAACTAATGGAGCATGGACTTTTTCATTAGCTTTTCCAGGTGGTCGGAAAAAAAAAATCCTCCGCTACCAAAGCATGCTGAAAATTTAAACTTAAATATAAATAATAATAAGTAAATAAAATAAATAAAAAAAATTATGAAAGAAAAGTTTAGCCACAGAGGCACGCAAATCATTAAAGATAGATTTTTTTTTTCCTGGAATCAACGACACAGTGTGAAAACTCTTAATGCATCTATCCTCCAAAATTCAAAGAATTCAACGCACTTGCAAAGATTTGATTGAACTGCTTTTGTTTGCTCCTTGCATTGGGAATGAACATGTAGGGGTCCTTTATGGAAAAAAAAAAAAAAAAAAAACATAAAAGTGCTTTTCTTTAGGAAAAAAATTAGAGAAAGATCCGTATGCCTGAATCAGAAAGGAAATCATGCATTTATAGATTGTTTTTTTTTTTTTTTTACACTGTAATCTAGTCTAGATGGGTAAGAACAAAGATATTTAAGGTGTTTTACGCACCAAAAAAAAAAAAGAAGATATTTAAGGTGTTTTCTAAACACCCAAAATACTACGAGACATACATTGGCTGGGATTTTTATGTTCCCCTCGACCTTACGCTCGTGTGTTCCACATGAAATATTAGTTTTCTTTTGGTTTTTTTTGTTAGTTTTAATACGATTAGGTACTAGTGAGGCCGTCAAGAACCCTGGACGGCCATGATCTAACCGACATCGCGCTTGGAGCGAGCCTCTCGATTAAACGGGGTCCGATGACCACAGGAGCGGGGGAACTTCTTCCCTGTCGGAGGGGCCGAGGAGGGCACGACGTCCTATTCGCTTCCGTCCATTCTGGGTCCCAGGTTTTCCGTGAGTCCGTGACCATTCCCCAATCGATCCCTCTGAAGTAATCTTAACCCACCCTCCTGCGGTCTCTCTGAACCCCCCGCGTGGGAGGGCCCTCTTCCTCTCCCTCTCCCTCTCTTCGCCGGGATTCCTTCGAACCAAACCTCCTCGATCTCGGAATCTGGGTAGATTTAGAGCAAGAAAAGGAGCCTAGATTCTCGGGAAACCGAAAATCCCGCGGCAAAGAGAAGACAACGATGATGTCTTTTCTGTTAAAATTCATCTCCCTCGCCATTTTCGTCTCAGTCCTCGCTCCGAGCTCGTCTGCTATTCCATTCATCGTCTTGCACGGTACCCATGGGAGTTTTCTTTCTTTATCTCTCGTTAGATTTTACCTACTTTCGTCTTTAGCGATTCTTGCTTCTTTTTTTTTTTTTCAGAAGTTGTTATAGTCGTGGAGAGTGATCTCACATGGTGGTGTCTGATTTCTTGGCAGGAATTGGGGACCAGTGTGCCAACAAAGGGGTATCGCAGTTTACCGAGCTTTTGAGCAAATGGTCCGGATCCGAGGGATATTGCATGTATGTTTCTTGATTACTGCTTTCTTTCAACCAGTGTGTAAAAGGAAAGCTATCTTTTTGTAGTTTGTACCCATTATTGTTTCTAATTGCAAGAAAGTGGTTTGTATTCCTTCCAGATTTAGGATCTTGGGAACGTGGTAGCTTGACAAGGTTTTAAATTGTTAGTCCTCAAAAGGCTTTTTGGGTTCCGTTTAGTCCTGTCATGATTATATTTATATTAGAATGGGTTGTTTCGAAAATTAATGTTCAGCTGTTAGGTTATAACTGAAAGTCTTAAACTATCCAGTTTTCTTGGAATGACGAAACGTGGTGTTGTTTTCAGTTTATGCCTTTTCTGCTTCCTTGATAATTTTTTTTTGATCTTTTAGGATACTACAGTATTAAAATCTACAAACTCTGTGTGTGTGTGTGTGTGTGTGTGTGTGTGTGAGAGAGAGAGAGAGAGAGAGAGAGAGAGAGAGAGAGAGGAGAGTTTGTCTTTAAAGGAAAAAAAAATTGTACCTAATCACATGATTGCTTCCTAAGTCCTCATGAAGTGGCTTGGAGACCTCTCTAAAATGCTCTATAGGCATGAAACCAGTATTCAGTCTTGGAAAAAAAGACGAATCATCAAAGGCAAAATTGGATGGCACAGACAATCAATCCTTCTTGCTTAGGGAAGTAAATGTGGAAACCTGTTTATGATTTCAGATGAATCATCAGTTATGCACTCAAATACTGTCTTAAGAAGATAGATATAGCCAAGCTAAAGTGATTCATCTATTATTAACAATCTGTTATGATGTCATGACTCTAATATACAGATTGAGCGAAGCCTAGTGTGGTGAATTGAAAGAGTTATGGAGATTCTACAAGTTAACCAAGGGTATCTCATGGAAGGAAATGGTGTTGGCAAAAAATGATGTATTCAAGGAACATCAGCAGATCTTGGCATGTCCAAGTAGGGAGCTAAAACCTTCATAAGCCATCTAATATTTTTTTTTCCCTCTCACAGAGAGATTCTCAAATTGCTTTGGACTTTTTAGAAGCCATTTTGGGTTGCTTACTGAATGTCATCTTATATGCACCTTAGTCAGGTTTTAGTTATATGAACTTTGCAAATATCTCACCACTCCCATTTGGAAAACATGGTTTTGCAAATTTTTTTTGGGATCATAGGAATGTCTTCATCCAAGAATGGACTATCAATGTATTACGTTACCATAGACCATGATGTACATGGCCTACTTTTTATGGTTTACCGACCTCAAAGCACATCCCCTTGCAAAGGTTTCAGCGGCTTTTGTAATTGCTTTCCGTAATTAGGAGATCTGAAGAGAGGTTGAAAGGGACTGATTTCTTGTCTACTGTCCTCTTTATTGATGATTTACTTCTGCTTAATTATCTCAGTATCAGAAGCTTTCATAGAACAATATGACATAGATATGAATGATATTGGACTGGACTTTGCCCAGCTCTTGCTCTCAAAAAAAAAAAAAATCACTCAGACATAAATTTCGGCTTTTTCAATATCCTAATAGAACACTTTGTTTTGTTTAGCAATTTAAACATTTTGTTGCTTGCTCTTTGTTTATAAAATTGGTGCATTTTAAACAACATGTTATCATGTCTTTAGTTCTTTTGCATATGTTACAAGTTTCAATGAGTGGCAATATTTACTTTTAACTATCAACTGTTCATCAAGACTGGCTGGAGTTGCACAGCCATGTAGGTTTAGAATTTTGCTTCATAGTTTTCCATTTTTATCATGTAACATTTTAGCTTTTTAGCATGCGGTTACCTAAAATGGGGAAAAAGTGAAGGGTCTTGGAGATAACTAGATGCTTTTCTACATCCTTGGGACTGCTAATGATTTAACGTATTTTTTTTTTCAAGAAAATGTTGTCACAAAGAATATAATATCTCTTTAGATCCTTTCTTATTCACAACCATAATTTCTAAGCTTCATGGTTATCTTTTTGTAAATTGAAGATGATTTTTTGTAAAGTCAATTTCCTTTGTGTCCCCTCAGAGAAATTGGAAGTGGAACATGGGACTCTTGGGTTATGCCCCTGCATCAACAGGTTACTGTTACTCATTTTATACGTATGGGTTCTGTCTTTATTTTAATTGTATGTTAAAGTTTTAACTGATATTTCTTGTATGTTCACAGACTAATCTTGTTTGTCAGAAGGTGGTACAGCTATTTGGGTAACTTCTTCTATTATTCCTTTTCTCATCACAATCAATTTTTTTGGCATTAAAATCTTCGAGTACATTTTTGATTGACAGGTAAAAGAAATGAAAGAACTCAGCATGGGTTACAACATAGTTGGTCTTTCTCAGGTGAGCTACAATTAGTAGTTTTTTTTTTTTCAGTTGTTAACATCATCTCTTCAATGCACCCATGCTTGAGAAATGCCAATTCATGTGCCCATGTAAGGCTATATCCATATCTATTGATGTATGCAATTGAAAGGAACATGTTTAAAGCCGCAATTTCATGCAATCATTAAAAGATTCAAGTGATTCTGCTTATATCTTGTTGCTGTAAGCCTATAGTAGGGATTGGACCAAACCTTCCCCCCCTCCTTGTGTGTGTATATGCCTGTTTTAGCTAAACTAATTGTCGATCTTGTTGTAAATCATGATTTGTCGAACCACGCCGAATCGGCTAGTTTGGGGCATACCGAACCGAACCAGTTGGGGACTGGTACGGTTCAGCTGGTTAAATTGAGGCAGGCCCATTCCATTATTAAACTCCGCTCGTGTATTTCTCTGCTTGGAACTCTCTTGAAAGTCCTTGCCCCTCCCTCGCAAACATTGCTCCCCCTAGTTACTCGCATTGCCCCCCTCCCCAGTAAGTCCCTCCCTCCAGCTCCTCCCCTCCCTTTCTCTCTTTCTCCCTCATAATCTCATTCACCCCCCCCCAAACGAATGATGAGAGCTTCCGAGCCCTCTCTCTCCGCCTCCCTCCCCCTCTCTTTCTCTCTCTCTTTTTCTCTCTCTCTTCCTCTCCGGTTCTCTTTGTGCTGGTATGTTCTGCAATAGCATGGTATGCACCTATACTGTACCGAAATGGTCGTCAGTTAGTACCCCCTCGGGTATTGGTACGGTGAACCTTTGACGATAAATTATATACGGCCAATGCTGCATTGGTTATTGAGGGCTTAAAACTTCATTAAGTGGAACTTGTACACATCTATATATAGATGCATGCATGTACAAATATACATATATTTAAGTATATGTAAATGCAACATCATTACCTTTGGAGCTGGTGTGACACCACCTTATTATCAACCACATAGCTCTGGTAGTGGGAATGATGAATGCATTCTCCAAATGTGAGAGCACTTTATTTCCATCTGTCTTCAAATCTTTGATAGACGAGGGAGAGAGCTAGAAGGGGTGTGTTGTATCTACCATAAAAGTGTTTTCCTTGTCGTTCATCATTGTATGATCATCCAAGCCTTTCCATTATAATGGGGTTGTTTATGGATGACATTTTGAATTTGAGGAGGTACTATGGAAGGATTAATCTATCCATGGAAAGTTCCGTCATAGTCGTGATGTTTACTCCTTACTGGGCTATTATTTTGCTGAATTGCATCACGCAGTTTCTTAGTATTATTGTTTTCCTGTGTTATTGTTTTAATTTTCTACTTTGAATTAAGTTAGCAATTCTAATCCCAATCTAGTTTGAAAATATTGACAAAGATTTTCTTAACTGTTCTCAGGGCAACTTAATAGGTCGAGGGGTGGTTGAGTTGTGCGACGGTGGACCTCCTGTAAGAAATTGTATTTGTCTATATTTTTTATTTGTCATGCACACAGCAGTTGAAAGATTGGAGTATTTACTCATATCCTGTCATTTTAAAGGGATAATGTGTTAACCACATCCATGGAAATTCAATCTTAAATTAATACTTATAATTTAAAACATAGAAATAGAGAACCCAAATATGCAAAGTTGCTTATGCAACATTTTATGTAAAATTCTTCCTTTCATTCAATTCAGTATTTGACTGTGTGAATGCTAGATTAAATCGTTGAGCACAAGGCATCTAAATGTGTAATGTGTACTGAGATGGAAGTTATGTGTACATAATTTATCAATTATATGCACGCATGCACGCATGTATGTATATTATGAGCAAGTGTCTCAAGAGAGAGAGATAAACCTTGCTTAAGGAGCATATTGAAACCATAGTTTCTAATCAAGTTTGCAGACAAATACATTCATGAGCTTCCTGCAGAGCCTATAGCTGGTTGTGAATAGTGGTAGTTTGATTCTTTATTTATATCAGGACAGGTTAGAGAGGTGTTCCTAATGTTACGTAACTATTTCAAAGATGCAACAAATTTGTGATGAGAATGGTACACCCTTTATGATTAGAGTGGATACTGGACTAATAGAGATCATCTTCATTAGAACTTTCCTATAAAGTGTTCCCTGGAATATTCTGATGCAAAAGATCAGAGGGAGACAGTCCTTCACATTATAGGTACTAGAAAAAAGGAACCAATGATTACAATATTGTATGTCATGCTAATGCCAGCCATGGTATGGATCATATGTATCAGTGTGTGCTGTACTGAGTTGTGTTGATCTTGCATCCTGCCACATGCCGAAGCTTTAGCACTGACAGATATGGGTTGGAAGGATCAATACCTTTGTACAATGTCCATATGATACCAGTAGTACATGCCATATGACATGGTCACATGGACCAGCATGGCAAGATATGTTAAAGGAACACATTAATCTACAGTTATACACTAAGTAGGATGCTTATTCTATTTATGCTATTTGTGATGTAATCAAGAATTAAGGTACCACCTCCACTGGCCCGTGCCATTCAATACGTCCTACGACTCCTACCAGATGTAGTATGTAGACCAGGACATAGTGTCCTCAGGAGTCAGGGCAGTTCTATAGGTGAATAAACCGTACCAGCCCACGCCACCCGAGACATGCTGTGCCCGGCTGGGGACTGATACATTATACCCTCTGATTTGAACTGGCAGGTGCTGGTTCGTGCGAACCTCATACTGCCCGCATGCCATGGTATGGATCCATACCTTTAGATCCTTAATGCAATCATTTTTTGCTATCAGTGTTTATCTGCACATCCCTAAGTAAATTGTTGCTTTCGCATGAAGAATTCATCACTCACTAGTATATGCAGATATGCTGTAGGCCACTGCTTTTTTTTAAAAAAAATAGATATGGATTATTTTAATTGATTCTACATCCTATATAATGTTGTATCACATAGGTAAGGCCTTTATTTTTCTTGCCCTTTTATTACTGGTTACACACTTCCATATGCCTTCAGTTAACAATAATTGTGACAGATTTCCATTGTAAAATCTAATTCTAATGTGAAGAACTGTTGACAGGTAAAAAATTTCATCTCATTGGCGGGCCCTCATGCTGGCACTGCTTCTGTGCCACTTTGTGGTGTAAGTGTTTCGAAGCCTATTGTCTTATTTATTTTGTCCATAATGTATTATGTTTTTTATTTTTGGTTTTACCCATAGCAAACTTTGTTATTTAGCTGGAATAGATGTAGATGCTGATACTAGTAGCATCAAATTCTGCAATTCTTTTGACGTCAATTGGCTAGGTTAGTAAAGGTGATAACTATATAAATGTGTCAACTTAGTTTGAGAACCAATGTGTTCTAATTCTCGAGTGATGTTAATAAAAGGAAGGTAAGAGGCCTCTCTTGGTATCCTGCATGGCTGCCTTGTGAGAGAGATAGTGAATTCCTTAACATAATTGATCTGTGGTTTCTTATTTTGACACGAGATATGTGCTGAAATTTGTTGTTGACAAATTGGTATTTCTGGTGCTTATGTTCCTGGTTTCTACTCATCTCTGATCTTCATCTTTATTCACAAAATTTCAGATTTGGTGCCATATTTTGCTTGAAAGGGTGAAATGTAATTATATAATGACTTGTTATCTAACCTTAATTATGACTAAGCCTATTCTTGCATTTGCCTTATTGTCAGTCTGGAATCATATGCATGCTTGTGGATGATCTCATCAAATCAGAAATCTATTCTGATTACATTCAGGTTAGTATTTCCACAACAGATTTTGGAGGCTATTGGTTGCAATCAATGTCTTAGTGTTCTTTCTTGGGGATAAGATTCTTCATTGTTAGATCTTCAAACTACTAGTCCTTTCATGGCCTTGAGTGCAAGTATTATTAGATAATTCTAACCATTGGATCAATGAATTGCAGGCCCATCTGGCTCCTAGTGGTTATCTAAAGATTCCGACTGTGAGTATTGCATATTTTTTTAATCTTAGTGCAACATGCTATCTAATCATTCATATCTTCTCCTTGCATTTATTCATTTGAAATGTTCTTTTCATTATTATTCCTTGCACAAGACCACTGATACTAGACCTTTGTCAATTAATATCAAGCAATGAACACAACAAGAACACCTGACGTATAACCAACAGATCCACTTAGATTGAACTAGCGAAAAACAAATGCAACCATTTCATATTGTGGAGAAAGGTAGTGACATCATTTTGTTGAGCTCGCGCGTGGTACTAAAGCTTGTTGAGTAATGCATTTTTAGTTCTCTGCCCTCTTAGTGGTGGCTGACCCCTCAATAAACCAAAAGTAGCTCTGCGATGAGTGCTGACATCAAATAACATGCTGATTGGCTAGATCATATAACTGTGCACTGTAAAGAAAAATTACAAAAGTATGATCATTATGTTGTAGCATGTGGATTGAACCTTTCACCTTTTCCAAGATTTCTATATTTAGTTAAAATCATGGTATGCTGAACCGGCCCATACCGGACCGGTCCGGTTCCTTAGTGAAAAATGGTTTTGGCCCCAATGAGGCCGGAACCGAGCAGTACAGAGCTCGTACCGGCCTAAACTAGCCGGTACAAGAGCGAACTAGATGTCACAGAGTGGCATTTCACAGCGCACCACATTAATGCCACTCTATGGTATCTGGTTCGCTGCGCTCTATGGCATTTAATGCCACTCTGTGGCCACAGCATGCTGTGCGCACGCCGTGCGCGCTGCGAGTTATTAGCCGATTCGGTACTAGTTTGAACCGGTAATATACGGGTCCGGTAGGCGACTGGTATGCCTACCAGTACTGGTACAACATACCTTGGTTGAAATTCTTTTAATCTTCAATTTTTTTGCTAGTTCTCTTAGGGACCTCAAGATTGAACTTTTCCAGGAATTCTAAATTTAGTTGAAATTCTTTTAATCTTCAAATTCATTGCTAGTTCTCTTAGGGACCTCAAGCACTGAAACTGCATGCCCTATATATTTGTCTTCTACATGCTTTTGTTTATTCCACAGTGGGTACTTCATTATTAGCATACAATGGATCATACTTGTAACATGTTGACAAGCATTTCCTTTTCTTTTCGGCTAGGAAATCCCTGCCTATTTGGAAGGATGCAGGTTTCTCCCAAAGCTTAACAATGAAATACCTGGTGAGAGGAATTCTACTTACAAAGAAAGATTCAGTAGCTTACAGACATTGGTTCTTATCATGGTTAGTTCAATCAAGCTTCTGCTGTTTCTTTCATGTTCCATTTTATATATCTAATACTCTTTGCACAATGAAGAACATGCGTTGCCAGGAACATACATGATATCCCACCTATGTACTCCTTGATTACAATATGGGTTCCCATTTCCTGTTTCATCCTGTACAATAGACTGACTTTTTTCTTTTACTTTCCCGAATTGCTCAATAGTTTGAGCAGGATAACGTATTGATTCCCCGGGAGACATCTTGGTTTGGGTATTATCCAGATGGTGCCTTTAGCCCAGTCTTGCCTCCCCAACAGGTATGGCTCCTTTTTTATATCTCCTTTTTCCCTTTGAATATCTCTTCTATTGCCAGTTACTTGGTAAATTGCCAGCATTTTTGCATGAATGTTGTTATTGACATTTGTTGCGGTATCTATTCAATTTTTAGGCTATAGTTTCTTGTTCGAATGGATTCTCTATGATTCTTGAACATGATGGATAATGACACCTAGTTCTTGGCTAACTTGGAAACCTATATTGAAGGTTTGTTGTACCGATTGGTACCGATGCATACCAACCGTACTATACTGTTACAGAATTGGTACATGGTACTGAGGGCATACCGATACTCAGTATGCTGAATAGACCTCCGTACTGGGTGTACCAACACTATAATAGGATGGTACTGGTACGGGATCCAGAACTAAGATAGCAAACCCTATTGTATTTTGCTATTACATAGATATTGGGCTTCAGATAGTTATTGCTTATTGAAGTTGATTGATCAGTGAATGCTCTCAATTAGATGAATGAATCAAAGTATGTTGCAGAATCTCTCGCAACATTCCCTATATAACTTAAGAGGCGATCAAGGTACTTAAAAATTGAATGAAACTAATTTCTTGAACTTAGAAAGACAAAGCTTTAGTTGATACTATCTAAGAAAATGAGTCGAGTGATCAAGGTTGTTAAATTTGATTCAGGTGAAACTAATTTCTTGGACTTTAGGTCAAAGCTTTAGCTACTTGATACTAGATGAGAAAGTAATTATTTCTAGGCCAAAGGATCCGGAAGGTATCATCCATTTGTAAATCCAGGGTCGCATGCAACAAGGCATGTGAAAGCCTGTTGCTTCTGCTATTAATGGAGGCTGATCCAACAGAATTTGTCCAGTATACAAAGACTTGCCTTGGTTAAAGCTGTAGACCAAACAGAAAGATTTAGCTTCACAAAGCAGAATGGCAGCATCAAATTTGATAATGGGTTAACCCTTAGTTTGTTAGATTGGTTGGGCCTAGGCCTAGCACATATTCCCTGATGGAAGCACTACCAAGATAAAGGGGCATTATCTTTACATATTCCTCTGGAAGCACTACCAAGTTATAGTGCGTGTGTATGCAATAAAAATAACGACAAATGGGTCAATGATGTTATAAACAGAAAAAGCAGGACACATTATTTTTTGATTTTGTAGTCTCTAAATGAATAATACAAGGATGGCATATTGCATTTTAAAAATGTTTTAATAAAAAATTCCTATCCAAATATCCAATCATTCTCCCTTTGGTGTTTATGATGCAACCAGTTGTTGAATTTATCAAAATAATTTCTTTACAAATAACTACTCTGGTCCATAAGATTTAGTATGCTGCCCATCATTACCAATGCATTGTGGCATTGGTAATTGGGTGCCCCGATGAGAAAGAATAGTAGATGAGGCTAGGGCAGTATGGATGACATTACTACATTTATTTATTTTTGTGGCAAACTAATAGAGTCCTTGAGAGCTTAGGTAGTTTTTTTTTTTTTGGTATAATGGTGACTCATACTGATCTAGCATGAGTATAGCCAAGAAAGTTAGAAAAAAGTTGTTGTAGACATGTATGTATACATAAAATCTTTCTATGTATACATTTTCAGTCGACATGTAATCATTCATTTGGTTTCTCACGAATTTCACACTAATATCTGAATTGTGTTGATGCATGAGCTTGTATAAAGCCAGAGGTTCACATAAAAATGCAGCAGTATAGAGCACCATATTTATCATCGCTAATGACCGCATCTTACAATAATATAGAATGTCCGAGATCCTCTCTGTCAGCTTTGTCCTTTTCCCTATTGATGTGGTTTTATTAATTGAAGCATATATCGACCTTGTAGACCGCCCTCTACATAGAAGACTGGATTGGTCTGAGAGCTTTGGATGAGGCTGGACGAGTCCAATTCATCACTGTGCAAGGAGGTCACCTCAGGATTTCTGAGAGTGACATGCAGAAGTATATTGTGCCGTACTTGAACGACAAGTCGCCCATCCTAAAATTCTCGGTATCGCGGTGGTTTCTATCAGCTTGGGATGCCATGAAGGATGGTCTGGGTCTCTGGGACCAGTAGAAAAAAGAACTCCTTGGCCTTCCACTTTCAGGAGCGAGCGTAAGTAAATATGTTGATCTGTCCACCGGACTTTGCTGGCATTTGTTCTATGATATTATCAGTGCATGTGTGCTAAAACAGATATTCCAGTATTGCACAGACACCTCTATTCCGAATGATTTCTGAATGAATTTTAAGTCGCGCAACCAGCTTAAAACGACAGTCCTTACAGAAAATGGACTCGCTGTGACCAGAACTTATGTTCTAAGGTGCCAAGGAGACCAAACTGGCTCTTTCAAAGCCCAAGAATCAGATTGTTGCTGGTATGTGGAGAACCAGCTGGAAAGAAACCGGTAGCGATCACGGCACCAGCCTTCCCATATCTACGACATTTTGCCCCGGCAGTATTACTTAGTTATATAACCTTTCCTCCATCCTTGGGGTGTCCTTTGTGGTTCTTTATCTATTTTCTATAGGCCTTTAAGAGATAATAACAGGGTGAGGGCGAGATGTTAAGGATTTCTATCTTAATCCCCAAGTCTCTCTCATTGATGAAGGGGGGTATATTCATCCATCAAACTCGGTACGCTAATGTTAGTTGACCCATCAAACGTACCCAACCTTCTATTTTAGATGGATATGTTGTCCTCGGTCAGATTAGCTGAAACGACCATCAAAATTTACATACATGAACAGGAGATGGGAGCATGCACTTTTGGAATTGTCATAACCCATATTTGTTAAGCGAGAAATTTGAAACATTGGCCAATATGGCAGTTCATACTCTGGAGGAAATATGGAAATTACCGACTTCATTCTGAATTTTGACAGTGGTTGTCTCCCTATGTTTTGGTCCCGGAATGCAGTAATTGAAGAGAGGTGAGGCGTGCTCATGGACCAAGCCACGGTATAATTGGCCGCCAGCAGGAAGAAGCGAGGAGACCAACAATGGTATGACGGCGGACATGAAAGATACCAAAATGAGCTCCTAGAACTACATCCCTTGGAACAAAGTTAAACCACACCTCAAGGCCGAGTATAAAAAAAAATTATTGCGCTTCAAATTTAAGCTTATATGTTGCAACTCCCTGCCCGGATAGGTCATGAAGATTTCCATGAATAACATGGGAATCACCTTTGTTTGCCACTGGGAACAAATGGATTGCAACGTGTTCAGGTAAGGAAGCAATCGATCATGTGTTGTATAACATCTGCACCTTCCGAGTGAACGAAGGAATCCTTGACCTGCATAGACTCCAGATACCAAAAAACATGCCGTCAAAGCATTGCAGTAAAGAAGGCTTAGCAGTCACCGGTACTCTTGTCTATTTGGGGTGGGGGGGTGTCGGTACCTGAATGACACTGTGTGCGGCAAACCTCTGTCTGCTCCTGTGAAAGCTGACATCCACCCTTTCCCATGACAATCGCGTGAGACCTGTCACTAGCTTTTCTGCAACACACAATGGAGTAAAAAATAACAACAATAATAATAACCAAATGTAGCATCTCGTGATGTCGTAGGAGGATCGATAACACAAGTGCCAAAATGCATTCTTATGGTTTGTATATAATCATTTTGTTGTGAACTGAACATAACTCGTTTATGCATGCACAGGAAACAAGTAATTTGTAAACAATTTGTGGTTTACAGACTGAGAGTGAAATGTTGTGCATCGGATTATCTCCATGATTTATAGCATTTTCCCAACTTTACATGGGATCAAAGGCGGAAACCATCTTTGAGGTTTTCACTATAGCTCATGAGGTCTACTGAATGGGACTGGCTCTTTCCTTGACAACCTTATAAACTGGATGGCTTCCTCATATTCATAATACCACATGGGTACTCTCGCTGGATGGCTGGGCTGTTATCAGAATTCAGCAACCAATGGCTGCTAGCCGCTGGAGTTGTTAAGCTCCAACGGAATAAAATGACAGCACATTAGATATAAATGACTCACAGAAAGACAGATGGTGGATCAATAAAATAGACAGAAAAGATTAATAGCACGAGAAAAATATTTTCTTAACTTAAAGAAGCTGTTTCAAATTATTGCGTCATCTTGTGATATCCACAGCAGCACCAAAACAAAGTATTTCTACAAATATCAAAATCAAGTTGCTTCTTACTTGCAGTGACTTTTTTTTTAATGAAAGTAGCAATAATTTAAAGTTATGGAAACACATATCAGCCTACATCAGGCATTTCCTGGAAACTATGAAGAAATGGTGAAGACAGTCCAATCAAGGCATAGAGCGCATACATAATAAGAAACTACATAATGATATAAGAACAAGAAATGATAACATCCAAAGTATACTTCAAAAATTAAGCTGATAAAAATACTTACCTTCTAAAACATCACAGTCGGCATCTACGAGTGAAACATCCATACATTCCCCTTCTGATTGCTCTTCATATACAATATGCGGATACTTCTGACTTAGTGAATCCTCCCACTGTGAAATAGGAGTGCAAATAAATGTTTATAGATTACAATGTGGAATACAAGAACAAAGCAGATATTTGGATCATCATAGAGCTTATTCTTATTGGAAGGACAATAAATAAACAGAGAGAAGTGATAAAAAATTACCTTAGGTAACTCAGAGTTGCGTCTGATAGATGATGTCCTCCATCCAACAATATCTTTAAACACATTTAGTTTAGGAGAACAAGAGCAAGTTTTGCAATGCTAGTTATATGTCTTTTTATAGCTTAGGACACCAAGTTAGTTGACTACCTGGTATCCCATGTCGCCGTTGTGTGTGCATGGTTGCTGCATGGGGGAAATGTCCTCCAGGTCAGACCAATGTGGAATCTACAGTGGCTGCCTCATGTGGCTGAGTGTCCTTTGGTAGTCCTGCTCCATATGGTGTTTTGCTTTTTCATGTGGATCCTTGTTGTATCCACCATGTGGGTTTTAGTTTCCCTGGGTTGGGTTCACTTTCTCTGGGTGTATGTATCTATGTGCCCATGGCTGCTGTAGGTAGCTGTATGGTGGTCTTTTGTGCTTTCCTACTGGTAATAAAGGCACCTTAATAAAAAAAAAAAAATTGAAAAAACAGACAAACCACAGAACCCCAAGAAAATCACCAGAAGGATACGATCATAGCCAACATTTGAATATGCTACACGACGTTTAAATGCTTTCAGGGCAGATCTACAGCAGCATTTTTCAAATCATGACTATGCAGTCCAAATGTTAGAAAGCATTTCTCACAAATTCACACAAATAGAGGCATAGAAGTACATAAAATAGAGGTCACCCCAATCGTCCACCATGCGCTGCAACAGGGGAGGTTTTCCATCATCATTATCAGTGAGAAAAAGATGTTTTCCGGTTCTTCTAAATATCCAGTGAATAACATGAGAAGCGACTTTTTCAATAGCTGCGACGCCAAAAAGAAAAGGGACCTGCATATGGATGATTTCCCACAAATAATACCTCAACAACTAATGAGACAAGAAAAATAGATGATGTCATTTCATGTATATAGAGAACAGCATCACTATTTAACCAATTGTAACTATCTGTATCATTGTTACATTAGAGTGTTGATGGGGAAGGATTATTTGTCCGTGTGCTATATTTTCAAGCAGAATGGTGGTTTTTGTTCTTGACAGATATTGGTGATTTTAGCTTTTTTAAGTAGGTGGTACAGGCACCAAATGGGATGTCAGTTCAGCAACATTTATTGCAACTCTGCTTTTAGAAAAAAGTTCTTATTCATAATGACCTTGTTTATATTTCCCAGAAATAACTAGAAGCAAAGGATACAGAGACTGTGATTAGTGAGATCGAATAGGCTAGTTTAGTGTCTAAAACTTGAAACAACTTTGGAAGGGCAGCTGACTAGGTTGGCAGTGTCAAGCTATTCTAGGCTCATAACCTTTTCATGCAAAGGTTGGGACCAATGTTAGAACAGATATGTGTTTAGTATTCATGGTTAGTTTCATTCTTCGACAAATTCAAAATTGATAATTTTTACTTCAGGTGTCATAAATATTTCATGCTGCCAGAACTATCTAATCACTTGCATTTATAGTTCCACTTGTAAATCTAGATACTGAAATCCATGGTATGCCATACCGGCCCAAATCGGACAGTATGGAGCGTACCGTACTGCATTGATTCGGTATCAGTACTCAGTATGGATGGCATACCGACATTCGGTACGTCAAAAAAAATTCATACCGTACCATACCAATGTTGTGCTAGCGTGGCACCGGTACGGGGTCCGGTACCGAGACGGCGAACCTTGCTGAAATCCCTATAGACCTTCAAACAACAAAAAAATATGAGCAACGTGCTGGGTCTGCATAAACTTTTTAACCATCCCCACTCCTTCAATGTAAAAAAGTCCTGCATTCCATCTTCTAGCAATTTTTTAGCCTTCGTTAAACAAAATGCCTAAAGTATCAAGTGCTGGTGGCATGGTAGCCTGATACTAGCATGGCCCATACCACATTGTTCCATGCCAAGCTGTGCCAATCATTGTTCTTGAAATCCTGCAGTCCACGATCTGGATCTTAATGGCCCCTAAATGATCTGGTTCTTTTCTTGGGCTGGGATCAATTAGAATCATAAGATGATCTGTTTTATGGATCATACAATGCCTTGGATCATAAAATCCCACTTGATCATGTTTTCTACACACCAAACCATGTAGAACTCCATTTTCACAATTAACTTGACTAAGCTCTTGAAATTGCTTATTTATCACTAATATCCTCATGCAGAAATACTGGCAAGCCAATTATGTTTTTTAATATTTATAAAAAATAAAAGAGATTTTAAAGCTCATGGAAATAAAAGCAAGAGGCAAAGATCCATACTTTGTAACAATTTGTTGAATCTAATTTGTCTTTTCTAAAAAGTATTCTATCAGAAAGGATAATCAGATTAATATATTTGGAGCAAGAGTATACAAACATCTTGAACAATTGGAAATGATTTTTCTTTTTCTTGATCAGACGTGATATTTATGGGCTTATGATAGTATACATTATAATTGACTGAAAGGATAATCAAATTAATATATATGGATTGATAGTATATAAATATCTTTTAAGTATTTGAAATGTATAATCAAGTTAATACATGGCTTATGACAGTTAAAACTGACCGATTATATGTACAACCTTTTAATCCGCCAACATACTTTATTGTTAACTTTTTTTTATAATTTTATATTTTTTGAAAAATTTGAAAAAAAATTCCTTTTGATCTGTGATTCATTCTATGATCTGATCTAACCCCTCTATAATTTGAGATCTAATCTTCATCTTCACAACATTGGTGCCAATGCTTAGCAGGGATTGGCAATAAGAACTTGCCGAGTACTAATACGCAGACAATTCCATGCCAATTCCGGCACTGACATGGTACTTACCATGCCATGCCATGCTGTGCCAACCAGCACTTAAACCATGAGGCATATGGCTGCTGTTGCTGCTGCTGCTGCTGTTGCACTGACATGTTACTTCCCCTGCCATGCCATACTATACCAACCGGCACTTATACCATGAGGTATCCTGTTGCCGTTGTGTGTGTGCTGAAGAAGGGACGAAGCCCCAATTAAAACCAAATATACGACTTCCCAGGAAGCATCTGCCAAAGCTAGAAGAGAAATAAAGGGTGGAAATTCATTGATCCACATAGAAGCAGCTCATCGTCATATCCCAGATTTGCAAGCACATTAGCAACCTGATTATACTCCCGGGAGGTATACTGCTTATATTAGAGAATGTTATAGCACTGAAATCGAAGACTACAAGCAAAGCGAAAGCCTCTCTTCAATAAGGAAAGGAAGGAA
>JAOXJJ010000481.1:7413526-7430249 GCA_025769935.1 Phoenix roebelenii
GCTCGGGCTCGGCCCGGTAAAAAGCTCGGCTCGGGCTCGGCTCATTAGTCAAACGAGCCCGAGCTCGAGCCCAAAATGAAGCCCGTTTAAATTCGAGCTCGAGCCCGAGCAGCTCACGAGCCCGTTTAGGCTCGTTATTTAAAACTATTAGGTATCAAGCACGGTGCACGAAGCAGGCCGGGCCAGTTTCCCATCGCTTTGAATTTGGTTTTGGCGTTGGACCTTGTCCTTTTTTTTCCCTTCCCTCCCCCCACCCGCACTTGCCAGCTTTTTTTCACACCCAGTTGCCGTACAAGACAGTGCTTCCATATTCGTGTATCGACGGAAACTCGGGCGCTCTCCTCTTCCCACAAGCAAAAGATCTGCCACTGTTACTCGCCGCAGCAAAAAGCAATCAAACACCCCCTTAAAAGACGAACACAACAAACTAAAGTAACTCTGTTTCTCCTCCCTAACAGGCGACGACTTCACCGCTCAGCCGAAACGGAAAAGACGCAGGGAGGCGAAGGCCGTAAGCACAAAAAAGGTGGTGGCGACGGCGACGTGACTGTTCATTTCTTGTGGGGGTTGTCACCACAGCCGCTCTCTTTATCTCTAGACCCAGGTCCAGGGTACGGCTAGTCCCATAGGGCCTCCATTATATCTTTTGCAGTCCCTACCAACCTACTACTACTTATACTAGTACTAGGATTAGCACCTATACTTTTCTTTGGTTTTTGTTGCTTATAACCCCATCAAAGAACTTTCTTAGTGGTACAGGGAGGCAGGGCGGCCTCGGGAAGCACAGTGTCCGCAAACAAAGCACTTAAATGGAAAGGCTTTTTATTTGAAATCAGAGGAAGAGCAAGCCCGGGCTCGGGCTCGAGCTCGGGCTCGTAACTGAAACAAGCTTTACGAGTTCAAGCCCGAGCTTTTGCTTTGTCAAGCAAGCCCGAGCTTTTGCTTTGTCAAGCAAGCCCGAGCTCGAGCCCAATACAGAGCTCGGTACCGAGCCCGAGCCCAATACAGAGCTCGGTACCGAGCCCGAGCCCAAGATTCTGTGAAACGAGCCGAGCCCGAACCTCTCAGGCTCGGGCTCGGCTCGGCCCGTTAACATGCCTACGTTCTACCCAGTAACTTTCTAGTCCACCATATTAAATATTATAATTTCACAATTTTGGTAACTTCAAAAGGGGTTCCTCCTTTGATTCTATGATGTTCATAGAACTTAACTATTCAAACCCAATCATCAAAAAAAAAAAAAAAATCACATCCAATTCCAGTCATTGCCACTTTGATCAACTACTCAGAAGTGAAGTCCCAGCATCTCTAGTTGTTAAAATCTATCTTGTGCTGCATTCCATATTTCTTATTTTCTAGGGCAATGGTCTGGGGTCGATTTTGAACGAATATATTGCAGCGCAAGAAAGTAGACATAAGGCTAGAGGAAGTCACAAATGTCAGGACAAATTCAAGATATGACTGAGAGAGGAAATTTCGGGTGAACAGTCAAAATGTTACATATCCCTCTAGAGAGTGATAGCAACCCACTAAGCTACAAAGGCAAGGCATAATTGAATATTAGCAACTACTGTTAACATTGTATAGCAAGCTTGTTGGTGATCAGTTACCAGGGATAACATCCTTCAAATGTGAGATCCCTCCAACCAAGATGAAAACATGAGGGGGGTGAATTTACTGAGCAATCAACTGCCTACAAAACGATGTCGTTGCAATGAGACACAAAATAAACATTCTATGCTTCAAACAGATGGTTCACTTCATTACAAAGAAGACCGTCACTAAGTCCTACAGAAACAATAGGGAGACAGTTTTGCACCAACCATCCTCCCAGCTCAGAGTCATGACTTATTTTTAGGTGGGCTATAGTGGACATATAGGCTGAAGCAGTCAGTGCCAATACGTCACCTAAACAAGCATGCTAGAAGTGGTGGGCAAAATAGAGTATGCAAAGAGAAAGAGGGGTCACCATTTTGAAATCTATCCAACTTTAAACATCAACCCAGTCTAAGGCCCACAAGAATTAGTAGACCAAAACCAAGATCATTGTAGTTAGCCAAATTAGCCAGAACATTCACAAAAGTCATTAGTTATGTCCCTTAATTCACTGAAGATTTTTATCGAAAAAAAGTTGTTATTTGCCTAAAATTGAGAATGCAGTTAGCAAAGAAAAAGACAGAAGAAACAGGTTGACACTAAGTACTTAATTCATGTTGGTTTCAGGCATATCATGTGATGTCCCTGAAACAAGCTAGAAACTGCAGATCATCATCACATCCCACATGTTAATTTTTCTTGTGCCGCAATATGAAAACATTGAGTCAACAGCCACAAAGAACATACTCTGCTTACCCCAATCACTGTCATCTGGTGACATGACAATTACCTGAATTGGAATCTGAATGAAACAGATGTCTTTATTTATGAAACAAATGTCACAGAAAGCAACAACCCACTATCCTCCCAATCACGTGACAAATGAACATCCTAGTCAAGAAACAGACTAAAGGGACATCAGGACAGATGCTGTAATCTTGCATTGCTCATTTCATGCACATAAAATGTGACTTATCCTTTGTACTTTTATCATTATCATATCAGAATTTAGCATGTATTCAATCGAAAAAAAAGAATGAATGACCTGGGCACATGCAATTTCGCTTAAATACATGATATACATACCCAATCAAGGTTCTACCTACTAGCCATTTCTTGACAGCTGTAATCCAAAAAACATTGCAGCCAATTGAATGTGGAAAATCTCATAATCAGTAACAACATATATGGTTACAACAGATCACTACATTGATGCAACAAAGTGGGGCCTTTCAAGTACAAAACCATGCCTAACAAAATCAATTATCAAGCAAATACTAATGTGAATATGTCAAATCAAAATCAATGCTAGCAATTTTCTATCAGAAAATACAGGCTTATATGATGAAGTCTAAATGAATTTGGCACTCAAAACTACACCCCACTAGAAGCACATAAATGTGACATGATTAGGATAAAAAGTATAACTTGGTACCTCCCATCAAACATGTAAGCAAGCGCCAATGCAGCCATAAAACGAGCCATTTTTGATCCTGATGATGTGCACAGGTGTACAAGGGACGGAACACCCCCTTCTTCAACTATGCGAAGAGCATTACCAGAATTAAAAGCAAGATTCCAAAGTGCACCAGCAGCAGTCTCATGAACATCCTGTAAAATAACAAAGTACAGAACTCATCAATATGCTCGATATTGTTGAAACACTATATTGCTACATTTGTACAATCTGCATGCTAGCCTCAAGTAATACAGTTAAAAGTAGTTCCAGATATAGGCAAGATATGAAAAATTTCATAGGTGCTCATATTCATTTACAAGAAGAAATAAGAAGGATCAAAAGTTGTCCAGCAACAATTAAGAACATCACAAGAGCATGTAGAAAAATCAATTGCATAAATGGTCCCTCTTTGATTGATAGTTTGAAATTCAAAACTCTGTCTTCACATGGCCCAATCTGTAATTCTAAGAACACTAGCTTACATTTTAATATGAAGTAATAAACACATGCACAGATTACATTTGCAGTACCACGTAAAGACAGGACATAAAGGAGTTCTAACAGATCAGTTAAGAAATTGTTTCCTTGCATAAGAAAACATGCACAATCTGTAATTCTAAGAACATTAGCTTACATTTTAATACGAAGGAATAAACACATGCACAGCTTACATTTGCAGTACCACGTAAAGACAGGGCATAAAGGAGTTCTAGCAGATCAGTTAAGGCATTGTTTCCTTGCATAAGAAAACATAACTGGCATAAATTCCCACTGGACCCATTACACTACTCTAATGTGAGACAAATCCATTACAGCTGCTCACCAAACACGACTTTTCCAGAGTAATATGCTTACAGACCAGAGCATGGTTACATTTTAAAAGTTATACTAGAAGTTATCTAATTTAGTTGTCACATAAGTAGATATGTACAGCTATATGATAATCAGGTGTGATTTCTATAGTTTATAGTTGTTAATACAGGAAACCTATGTTGAACAACGAGTAGTATTGCTCCAGATCCACAAATATAAGAGAGAACTAACAGCACATAAACATAAGTAACCCACTGAACAATGCAGAAGATAACTTTATTAAGATGTAAATCAACCTCTGAACTTTACTAGATTTATGACCCTACGACTTGTATGCATGGACATTTACAGTAGAAAATTAGAATGGACAAAGAAAGCAGAAAGTATACTCAAATTCTAAGCAACAAGAAGCAAGTGGCAGTGATAGATGAGGACCAACATATCATTTACCGTACACAATGAATCACCAACAACAAATTAATGAATATTTATACACTCATTTCATATGGAAACTGTAGTGTTTAAATGACAAATGAAATTTCTGTCCATGCTGACCACCATACTGTCATACTGATCCCATAGATTGCAATTCTTCTTAAAATAAACAAGTGCTATGGCTTCAGCTGCATGCAATGTGTGGCACTTCCAGATGTGGCAACAGACTAGGAATTTCAGGAAGCAAAAAAAATTCTGATATCTTAAACCATAACTATCATGCATCGTCCCAGCTATTTGAGATCTTTTTTATTATAAAGATGCAAGCATTCTGAAATCTGAATACTCTAAAGAATATTTCTAATCATCAAGCTTCTACCCAGCTATTTAAAGGGGCCTTATGTGTCAACTAGCCATTCCAGTTTAGATATTTGAGATATCAAACTAAATAATTATGCATATATTTTGAAGCTAGAAAGTTAAAAAAGAAAAAAGATCCAACTTAAAAGGAATCTAGATATCAAATATGTTAGCTTTTAGAATCCTACCTCAGTACTCATGCCTAATAAGGCAAGTTGGTGTTTTATTTATTCAGAACAATTAAAATCTTATTTTTTTAAAAAAAAACTTTAATGAATTCATTGGCCTGACAACAAAGCAAATCAAAACTTACTTCAGCATCTGACCTTGCCAATGCAATTAGAGGTGCAACACCACCTTGTCGTCCAATGGCAATGCTAAAAACCAAAAAGTCATGCATCAGTGGTAAACATATAAAAGAAAAAATGATGAAACAATTAATATAGGAGATAAGAAAATTTAAAAATTGGCATTATCATTTTAACTCAAGTAATAGCCTATACAATTTCCTTTATGATATATAAACTGCTTCCATGATCATCAGTCAATTTAGCACAGAATTATCAAAATCAGCAATTAAACAAAAGTTTTCATTAGATAAGTTACTATACAAAGTACTGAGGCATGATCATGCCAGTCCTTATCTACAGAGCAAATAAGTTTGCAATTTACCAGTTGTAAGCCAGCATCCCTATTTTCAGAAATTATCTCTCCAGGTTATAATTTGGCTTGTAGGTTTTTCAAATTTGTTTCACGAAATTCTTAGTTGGTGATGATAAAAGGTATCTTTCTGCTTGCTTTATCGAAATCCTCTTTTGAAATAAAAGCCAAAATTGAGGCTAAAATCAGCTTGTTTCATGGAAATGTTTTAACAGCAGTCATAAAATTAAGCAACCAAAAATAACCCTCAAGATCATCAAGCAACCAGACCTGATAAAACAAGGACAAAATCAGGTTGGCTTCAGATTGCATTAGCATGACACACGGAGTGGATGGGTGGGTGCTGATCTCCCGCACAGCCCCACAATCACCATTCCTCTTGCGTAGCATTCCCCACCAGTGGCAAGATAAAACCCATCCCTCTGAAGATGGATAAGAGCTGTTGTACCTGGTTATACATTAATTTTGACTAGAAACTTCCTATAATGATAGGTGCCACATTTTAATTTCAAACTCTACTGAACATGCATTTCTATCTTTACTACTCATTTCAATTACTTCTCAACCCTTATACTCCAAGACTTCACGTCAAATTCAGATTCCGAACAGAACTTGTCTCATTAATTAAAACAATATCATCCAAACAGAGTACAAAAAGATTAGGCCTCCTCCAAATTATTAATATTTAATTTGTTCATGATAATGGTATGTAAAGGCTTACAATCAAACAGTAGTTGCTTCTAAGACTTGCACTACTCCTTCATCCATATTACTACTATTCTTAATAAACGATTCGCACAGGTACGCCTCTGTACCGCTCGGTTCCAGCTCTTTTTAGGGCTGGAACCATTTTCCACCGCCGTACCGGACCGGTCCAATACAAGCTGAAACGGCCGGTACAGGCCAGTTCAACATACCATGAATATACCCTCCTTACATCTTTCTGGACCACCAAATTTACCTCGCCTATTGTTCACTCAAATGCTTCACCTAAATCAATTAAAGTTCTTAAAGAAACAGTGCATAATCAAAACCTTTGAAGTTTGAACTAGTATTTCCATTAGTGCCTAAGCATGAAAATAGCTTACATGATTGCTGAACATAAAAGCTATATATGTTTTCTCAAAGGCTGAATTATTGTTCATTAACTATCATAACTACAAAGTATGGCTTACTAAAGTAACTCTATGATAATTGATGCAGTTTATACATCATTCCTGTAATTTATTTTTTCATACTACCACCACAATGTCTTCTCTAATCATTTGGAATTCTTATTTTCAAGATCTCTTCAAGTATCCCACCTGTATAATCTAGCACTTTTGCATTGCCTACACTTTACAGAGTTGTCCGGTTGTCCCTGTTCATGTTCCAAATTAAATGATTTTGCACATTCATGTGTTGAAAATTTAGGTCATGTCAAATCTACCATTTGAAATATAGATCTTTTTAAGGACTTCTCCGGACAACTTATACAGCATAGCATCATTCAACAAGACTCAATTAATTTCACTTTCTACCACAACTTAGCTAATTTTGGGATTATCCCTTCACATTCTACAGAAATTACTATATGGATGGCTAGAAATCATAAAGTTAGCCTTACTGGCATCCTTCCCATCATAGCTATCTATTAAAATTCTTGCATTTTGTTACAAGTAACTGTCACAAAACATACTTAGCTTGTGATATGCTACCAAGGCATGAACTCAAGAAAAAAAATGCAAAAACTACATTATTTGGAGCTGATATAATAAGATTCATAGTTTCCCTTTCATTACGCTTCTACTAGTACTTCTGATTCATTTAATTTGATCATCAGATATCTATCATTCCAATCAAAATTTATAGCTATTTCGTGCCTCAAAATTTCATAAAGGGCTCCAACATAGTAAAATGTTGAGAATTCCACGTGCATATGAAATTGTAAAACAAACAGCAAAGGCTGAGAATTTTTCTATGTGATAATGCAGAATTGGTGTGGATAGTAAAATGTTGAGCATTCCAGGCGAAAATGAAATTGCAAAACAAACAGCAAAGGATGAGAATTTTTCTATGTGATAATGCACAATTGGTGTTGCAGCTTAAACCCAATGATTGAATCTTTTTAGTCTAATTACTTTTGTACACCATGAAGCATAGAAGCTTATATGTCCAAAATGAAGATGCAATGAAAGGTTTTCCAAAATTCTAGGACAACCATGAGATATTATAGTGCTAAATTGGTACTTCTGGTCAAAACCTTATAGACTGTCATACAAGTCAAATATGCCAATTACCTACTACAATGTCAATTTGTGTTTGACATATCATCAAGGGGGCAAGTGGCACAAAAATTATTTAAAAAGTTCTTAGTTTATCATACACCAATAAAGCATTTAATGTCTCCATTCTCCAAGATTTAGTAGAAGCATGTTCTAACATTGTAAACTCTAGTGTGCATTTCCTAAATATTCAATATTATCATTTTATTCCTTTTTTTTAAGGAAATGATAATAAGATCTAGAAGATGTTGCATTCTATTTTGATTCTATCCAGACTTGAGGAGCAAATGTTGGAGCAAATGTTCTCATTAGGGATAAAAATTAGGTACACATTTATATAGTTATACACAGAATACACAACGTAAGAAGACACCATGATGAAGGGTGCATAAGCGGCTAACATTTACTCAAAAATATAAAATTAGCATCCAAAAAAAGTAGATATATGCAAAGAATAACAGAATATGTAGATAGGCAAGATAGCTCCCTTTGAAATTTCAGCTAAGCTGGATCAGAGCCATGAAAAAAGAATGAAGGACGGACCCATAAACCCTCCTAACGTAGCTTCGACCAACAATTTTGATTTAAGAATCTGTTTTTTCTCAACTGAACCTTTTTCCCCAAAAATTTACCTCAAAGGAGAGTGATATATTGCCAAGCATGAGATCATTATCAGGCATCCCTTAGAACACCAGTACAAGTTAAAACAATTATATAATCTATATATAACTTCCCCTCGAATTGCTTTTTACATGGTATCATATGAAAAACTGCTAGATGAAAGATGGAATATTATAAAAACCAAATTGATAATCGACTTACCGGACAACACAAGGAATCAAATCTCATTAATGAGAAGCAGCACTAGTACAGGCAAGATGAAAGATGGAATATTATAAAAAACAACAATGTGGTAGAAAAACATGGTGCTTCACAAAGGCTCCAATCAAGTAGTTAATAAAAGAGTATGTTTTTCCCTTTCCATCATTTTGTTGTTAGGCATGAAGGAGAAGACTAAGCAAATGCAATGTACCCAAATTTCAATAAGCAATAAATTTGGGAAAAAATCTTTGCTGAAGTGCCTAGAAGACCAGATAAACTGAAATTTTTGCATCTTGAGTTCATTATTCCCAAGAAAATTATATGACCTTCAACTGTGAAGATTACGTTCCACATCATCAAGCATCATATCCTCGTGCCTCTCTCCTTCAATGTGAATGTTTTGAATCACCCAGAGGTGGTGTAATCAGGATGACAAAACACCGTTAACCTTTGTTAAAGGTTGACTAAACTTCACCTGTTTCACTTGTTAATGGTGTCCTTACAATTTAATAAACCTCAATAGAACTAATACTTTCACCCACTTCATGCATCTTTCATCATCATCCATGCATAAAATTATTGCTAAGGAAGCTTTTTTCTCCACTATGAATATTCTTAGAAGCAAACTATAAGACCAATCAAGAAGTTTGGAGAAACATCTCCCAGCCAATGAATACATGTTTTAAAAGAGAAGGTGATTTTACATAGTTGCCTTGAAGTGAAGTTTAGGTTATTTTCTCAGTCACTTCAAAAATTCCCCATTGATGTTATTTACTCTCAAACCTCATCTGTTATGGAGATGTTTTACTTAAAGCACAGGTTTACTATGACAATGTTCCACAATCCATCATCAACGCAAAGAATAAGATCAATATGAAAGAGTTCCATGATCAATTTCAATATTCTTACAGCATTCCCAAGAGAAATGAAGAAGCTATTGTCCTAAGCATGATGATGATTACCTATTAGCTTCTGATACTGACAATCCCCACAAAGCACCTGCAGCCCTCTCTTGAAGTCCTTGAGAAGCGTTTGAACATCCTTGTGCAAGAGCCACCTACATAATCAAGCAAAACGATGATATTGCACTAATACAGTAAAAATGTCTAAATAGATACACAAAAACCAGCCTCATGAGTGGAAAAGAGCCAAGGTTGACAATCTTTACCACCTTGAACTACTTAATTTTACCTGAGCAAGCCAGTCAGTCTTGCTGATGTATAAAAGCAAATAACACATCATATTACACTGAAATTGAGAGTTCAAATTTCTCTAGTCATAATATCCAGACAAGTAAAAGGAGAAAAACAGGAAGGGAGAGCACTATCATTGCTTAAGGTCAGGGAAGCGCTTGTCTAAGTGCAAAGCAAATGTTAGTAAAATCATGAAATCAGAAAGAAAAACAAGCAAATCATTCTGTATCTGTTGTTGAGGCCAATTCTAACACCAATTCTGAAAAATACAGACCTCTAGCAAAAGCAGGCACAAATGCTGAGCATAGAATTTAGGGTCCAAAGTCCAAACAGCTTAAACTACTATATATATTCATAAAGGACTCTGTTAAATGAAAAGGAGTGAGAGTTGAAAGAAGTTAAATTTAAAATTTAAATTTAGCAATTAAATACCTTTAGATTGAAATTCTTGCAACCAAAGCAAAAAGAAAATACATTAATAAGTTGAAGATGACACTAAACAAGTTAGCATAACAAGACAATGCACAATAGCATGAAGATTTCAAAGGAGACACAACTGCCAACCATTCTCCGGAATGGCTTGAGCCTCATCTAACCATATTAGTCAAGGCAAGATTGTTCAAAAATGCTCTCGGGCTTATATAATGTCAGGCCTCATGAATACACACAAAGGGCTAATGTGAGTCGCAGACCTCATGCCTTGCATCATGTCATCTGAGAGATATGCATCAACTAGATTTTAACTATTTCCAACACCATTCTTAAGGAAGAGATGGTAAGTATTTCTTTTTAGCATGACAGTACCATGAAACTCAAGCAAAAAATTAACTATGGTAGATTGTCAGATTGTGTTCTTTAAGATCTAAACAACGTCACTAACAATATTAAGTGGCAGCATCGTACCCTTTAAGCTCTGTGCAAACACAAAAGATACCTACAAGATTTCATATATAAACACTGCATGCGCCTTGGTGTTTCAAGATCTTATGCAGCCTAATCAGTTTGGGCACACCGCTCAAGCAAGTGCCCACATAGTTAGGGGTCTCACAGCCTTCACAACCCAGGTGTCTTAAGGCCAGGGTAGATCAAATAGGAACTAATGGCTTTCCTTCATTATTTGGTCTGCCCAAGGTGTTTAGGGTTTAGGCCTTTAGGGTTTAGGATCAAGGTGTCATTCAAAGGAATCAATCAATCATCCATCCATCCATCCATCCACACACACGCACACATAAATATAGAAAGAGAGAGACGCTGAGGAAAATGAATGTAAGAACTAGTGCCAAGGTTTGAAGTACCAGTACCAGTATCTATAGTGGTACCTTATCAATTCAACACGGTACCAACACAGTACACCTCTTGGTGCCGGCATGACAAATAAGAGGTGATGTACCATGTATGGTTAAAGTCAGCATCAAGGGGCACTTTGAGACCAATACCTTATCAGTACAATACAGTATGGCTAGTACGGACCACTATGCACAGGTAGATAATTGAGTAGTGGTATCACAGTCAGTAATCCATGAGCAACAGACAACAACCGACATTTTTTTTTCTTTGTTTCCCTTTTTCTTCCGCGATTTTCCACCCTTCATTCTAAAAGTAGATATTTCCCTTCGTTTGTTCTTTAAAAAAATGGATAACTTTATAAACAAATGCTATGAGGAAGACAAGTCACTACAATAATCACAGAGCTTAGAATAAAATCACACACATATAATCTGCATAATCTTTCGCAAAAGCAAGACCACGTAGGATGCAAACAATCGATATTGAATGATTGTAATGTAGAAACAAATAAATAGATGAAATAGAAAGGGCGTACCAAGGCTTCAACCCCACCAACTGCAGCAATTGCTTCTCGATTTCTATCATCAAATGATAAATTCCACAAAGCACCAGCAGCTTCTTGTCTGTTTAATTTTACAAATGGAAGTAGAGATTGAATTAATTTCTTTACAGGCATAAATAATATGCAGGAAAAAAAATGAAATGGTGTTTTATGAAGCAAAGTAAAGTGAGCTAAACAAAAGCACGTCATGCAACAAGACTAATGAAATCACAAATAAGTTATCTTCAAGAGAAGATTCAATAGATCTCTTATCTAATGGCGATGAAAATTGCCACAACTAGTTAGTCTTTGAAAGTAGAGGAACATATAAAGAAGTTGCCCTTTCAGCTTAAATGTCCTCTTGGTGGCAAATCAAGCCAATCTTCCACATTAAACAAGATTTGGATCCAAGCAAAATATATTAGTTTGTTAGAGACTTAGAGCTGACAAATCCTTTATTAGAAAAGGGGAGAGTAGATCACAAAAGTTATTTCTATAAGAACAATTACCTTACACCTTCATTTTGAGAACAAGTTAGTTGCACCAATGCCTCAAGCGCACCTGCCTCTTGACCGACAGCAGCATTATTATTATTGCTATCTCCATGAGCAGCCAGATTAGCTAAAGCCCGAGCAGCCTGGAGATGTGGACAGGAAAATAAGGAAAAAGACAAATAAGCAGCAGCATTCTCTTTGAAACAGCATGCTACCTCTGAAAGAATCAAATAGCACTAAAACAGATACAGCTCAAACTACGTGGGAAGGAAGGAGATTCTTACAGACACAGTTTGCAAGAATTTTCGGTAATAGATACAAAGTGCATCTAGCCAGGTACCTAATGCCATCCACTCCCAACAATGTATTCCCAATGCTTATCCTAGATGAATAAATATTGTGGCATTTCTGTTGCGACTAATTACATGTATGGAAATGGCAATGCTAATTTGACCATGAAATTGCCAAAGTGCTGCAAAAACTACAGCTCTGGTGCTGGTCATATTCTAAGCATGTAAGCACAAAGAATCTTGGATGAGAATTTATAATAGAATGTAATTTCAGATAAAGATTTCCATTAGAATGTAATCTAAAGGAGCATGAATTAGTACATCTTCCACTCTCCATATAGCTGTGCTTGAACATGAATCATGTGAATCATTCCAATAGTGAATGAATAAAGGTTTGCAACACAGTTGATAGTTCAGCCAAGATCTCGTTTTGTATCATTCTCAGGCCATTACCAATATGATAAAACCTATATATCTCATCCCTTATTATGATAAGAATTTTGCTACAGTATTTTTTTAGAATTGTGAATTATTTTTTGAATTAAAAATTCAAATGAATATCTTAAGATAGAAGCTAATCATGGATTTACCAAAACCTCGGAAATCTCAGTTCTTTCCCAGTTTTGCCAAAGTTCCATTTCAACCAAGATAAATGAAGATCTTAGCCCATCTTAGAGTATCAGCCTCCCACTGAGATAGCTGACATATCCGAAATTAAAAAGCTTGGAATGAAAATGATTAATCAAGATAGACAAAAGTAATGTTAAAATTAAAAAAAAAAGGTGCAAACATATATTTGTCTTTCTTTGGGCGTAATATAAATTGGTTGTCCACAATCATACTAAAAAAAGTGCAATTCAAACAAAATTCGAGGGTGAGATGATCTTTTTTGGGGGGCAGGGGAGGAGGGGGTGGCACAGATATCTAATAATTATTAAGGAGATAAATATGTAGGATCATTGAATAATAAGAAAAAGCACAGATTGCAATCACAGATTGCAAAAAGGTTGAAATTATGAAAATTTGAAAGTGCCCTAGAGCATCATTTGCCAGCAAAGACCAAAATTCCAAACTACTGAGTAGAAATAAAAGCATCAGCCAGACTAACATCTACAAAATTATTCAGATTCTTTCTAATACAAACTTCCTAACAAACAAAATGTGAAAAAGTTACTGATGAACTATATATTTCTTGTAAAGCATATGACTTGATGCAACTAAAGGAGCTCCCTCTTGCAAAAATGCTTTAAAAGCAATGAAGAAAATGAAAGATCGAGAATGCACCACATAACGCACAACCATCCCATTGTCTGAGGAAGGTCATCCATATGGCCAAGAGACACCATGTCAAAGCGGAAGCAGCCTGATTTCAGTACAAAGATGGGTACATAGGCATCCAATAAGCAACCCCAGCACTCAATAGATAGTTTGAGCACTTGGGTCCTATTTTAGGTTTATTTTGTCAAGCCACAACTATAGAAAGTTGTATCAACATCCTTGTATAATTAAGAGTTAATTAATAGTCCTAGTTGGTTAATATAAGCAAAAAAAAAAGATTGATTTTGCCAATTAGAATACTTGATTGTCCAAAGAGATAAAAGAAATACAATAATAAGCTTTCTAGCTTCTCTAAGACTCACGAATCAAAGTCAACGAGAAGAAAATGATGACTACTTCTACTGAAGAACCACCAATATGATTTTGCCATTTTGCATATGCAAATGATGGTTTTTGGCAGAAGTTTGGTTTTCAAGTTTTCTTAATTAGGAACTTAAAGGCTTACAAGAAATCCAAAGTTGGCATCGGTTGTTTTATTTTAAAAAAAAAAAAAAACTGTATAAGCACCTTTCTTTTTATACGGTTGAATAAGATACCAAATCTAGAGTGCTCAGTCGTGAGTTTTCTCTTCTTTCATCGTACCTGAGGTTCTTTTCCAAGGGCATAATGCATGAAGAGTTTTGTGAGAAGACATGAAAAGGTAATTGGTGAAAATAAGGAGACCCTAAGGACCATGAAAACTTAAAAGAGAAAGAAGGTGAGGAAAAGCAGAGAAAAGGGACCTGATCTCCGAAGCAACCACTCTATCTCCATTTCCACTTGTAACCAAAAATTGATCTATATGTTTCATTTTAACTTAGAATATTTCCCATATTTTGAAGCTAAAACTTCCGTCTATAAACCATTTCAGCATCAAACCTTATACCATCTCAGATATAAAACACTATATCATCTCAAACAAGATATACCAAAGGTTCTCTAGCTGAATACCAAACATCAGCTCATCTGCAAAATGGTCTATAAAGTAAATAGCTTATTAATCTTTTTCAATGACCAAATTAGCTCCAGTTGTTTCTTCTTTAGGAAGTAAGGTGATACCATCAACCACTAACCACAGAAATCAATGTCAATAAGACAAAAGGGACACAAAGTTGACCTCTTATCCCTTCTTACAGACATGAGTCAGCTAAAATATAACTTATCCAGTAAACAACAAAAGAAGAGGAATCAGCACATACAACTCCCCTAGGCTCCAGCATTTAGTGGTAATTGCCCATAAATCTAAATTGATGCTTCCTATATAAACCATCCACGAACAAAAGTATTAACATTGTTGGCCTTGTTTTGCATGTAAAGATCTGAGCATTCCTTGTCAAAAATATATGCCCAGGTGACTCAAATTCTTTGATGCTGCTTTCTTCAACATACTAAAGTCGGTCCCTTTAGAGATAACAAGCATATCTCAATCTTATTGAAAAGCAAGTTCCCACATTTATAAGTCATTCAATGCATGGATTAAAGTATCACATGATGGTACCATGTCAGCCTTGCAATAGCAAAGTTCGTATAGTATCACAAATCATTTGGTATCAAAGCCAATATATATCCAGAGTTAGGTATTGAAAGGGGCAAGCAAACCATGGAAAGGGCTGCCTGGGGGAAAGGCTAAAGTGACCAACCAATAAAAATGACTACCTAGTGACCAAAGTGCAACTGCCATATTAAAGGACTATCTAATTGTCCTAGAGTGAAAGCTGTCACAAGGAAATGAATTATTTAGATCAGAATGAGAACCATCAAAGAGTTGGCCACCAAAGTTATTGACTACAGAGCATAGTGGTTTGTATGCACCTAGTTGCCTAGGCATTTTTTATGAACTGGTAGGGGTTGTACTGTCATATCATCCCAGTGCTTGGCATGCACAGGCACACAATAGCACTGCAACATGTCGAGCAGTGGTATGCAATTGTGTTGCATGCTAGTAAGGCACTGTTATGCTAGTTTGCGCTAAGCACCAGTAAGCTAGTTTGTGCCACACAACACAGTAAGGCACTTTAATCTATGAACAAAAATCATTTTTCCATCAAAATTTGGCCAAAGAGCGACCAAGTATCAAGTGTTCTAGTCATAAACCGTATTCACAGTCAATAGCACCAATCAAATGCATTCCATACATGTTAAACATAGCAAATTTCTATGTTAAGAAGCATCTCGGGATTTCAAAATTCTTTGCTAGTTTAATTTATAATACCACTTTAAAGAAACATAAAAAGGAATTTATCAAAAAAAAACTTCTCCATTTTTCAACTCTTGCCATTTTCTTCATTTCATTTGATCTCGATCCCTAGATGCATTTTAGTAGTTCTCCAGTTTCCAAAACTTCAAGTATCTTTTACCTAATCTACAAATTAAGCTCCGTGAGACTCTATTCTCATCCCTTGACCAATTTAAAGGAGTTCAAAAAGGTGTAACTTAAAAGGAATCTTGCAGCACATTATCATTTGATTATACAAAGTTGACAAAAAATGTGCTGTAAACAACAATTGCCTTATCAATAAAACAGTGTAAAACTTTGTTCTCAGTAAGATGAATAGGTTCTGGAAAACACTGTCACTTTGTCTTCATATAAGTCCATTGTTCTTGAAAGGATTGCATGTCAACAGGTCAAATTCTAACCCTACTTGGTGATTTTTCCATTCTTTGTAGCATAATTCTTTTAACTTTAACATATCACCACCAAATTCCCCTGTTGTCAAGTTGCTTGTACTAAGAAAGAATTTAACTTGCTAGTTTTTGACTAAATATGCCATGTCATTTGAAACTCTATCATCACAATGGACATGACGTTCAATTTTCCCTCCTTTAATAGTTGTGGTAACTTCTCATTGTCAAAAATGTAAAGATTTTGACCCTTTCATTGGTTCTAAGATCTGATGCATGGTTATAAGCTCAACATATAGCATATTTTTCAAGTAAACACACTACAACATCCTCGAGCCATTTACCTGATGGAAGCTTAGAACTTCAGTACAACAGTCAAACTGACAAGCAATATTATGTTAAATGTCAAGCAATTTATCAGAAGAATAACAACATTCTCCATGCCATATATATATTGCTGCAAACAGGGCCGGCCCGAGCCCTAGGCGACCGAGGCGGTCGCCTAAGGCCTCAGGCCAATGGAAGGCCTCCAGGAGGCTGACCAAAAGGAAGCAAAGGCCCCATATAAAA
>JAOXJJ010000481.1:7443583-7453989 GCA_025769935.1 Phoenix roebelenii
CTCACACTACTGCTTACAAGAATCAACTGTAGTCTTGATTCTTGAAGAAAGTGTGGCATGCCCATTGTACTTTGAATTTGGAAATGTGTAATATGTTTTCTGAACTTTTGTCTGTACTATAGGTGCTAATATGAAATTGTTTACTTGCATGGGCAAGAAATTTTCTTAACATCTATGTTCTCTTTAAGTTTTCCGTTGTTTCAAATAATGCTGATGAAAGAAGACATGTCATAGTCCCCAGTTTGAACCAAGCTGACATGACCTGCAGCCCCACCACATGTACCTATTGGGCCCAGACTGGCTAGTTTCTGACTTCCTGTCCGAGACTAGACAATAGAGGAGGCTGTTGCAAACTTGTACCGGCCGGTTCAGCACGTATCGTACCGGTCCGAACTCTGACCGGTATGGTTCAACAGTAGAAAACGGTATCGGTATCGGGCCCGTACCGAGAGAACCCAGCCGGAGCCGGGGAAGAAGAAGAGAAGGAGAGAGCGAGCGGAGGAAGGAGGGAGAAGGAGAGGCCTCCGCCGCCCGCGGAGGGCCACGGGGTGTCGGTGGTCGACGCGGCCGCGGCCGCAGCCTCCGCCGCCCCTCCGTGGCCTCTATTGTACCCCTGCGGCCCTCTGCGGGCGGCAGAGGCCTCTCCTTCTCCCTTCCTCCCCTGCTCGCTCTCTTTTTCACCTCGTCTTCTTTGGCTCCAGCTGGGGCTCTCGGTATGGGCCCGGTACCGAGAACGATGAACCGGTCTAGTAAGCCACCAATACGTCTACCGGTATCGGTTCGGAATACCTTGTTTATAATCATTCATCAATGCATTCCCGTGACTCTTCTTTTGTAGGAGCATATAAATGCCAACCTCATAAGGAATAATAATAGGGCAAATGAGAACTTTTTTTTTTGGTACAACAGTGGCTCACACTCGACAGGTGTGATTACGGCCAACAAGATCAAATGAGACTTTTCCGTGTGAACAAAAACCATACGTTTATGCACCACTCACTGAATTGATATGTCTTCTTGATTCTTCTGTTTTCTTATTAAGAGATGTAGTTGCACTTTGTAGGACTGGCTGTTTAAGAAAGAGAAGGGAAGTGCCTCAGATAATGTTTAGAATTTACTTGTATTATTTCATATTTCCATCAGTTGAGAAATGGATGTCATGATTGTTTTTCCTAAATTACTTAGTCATTATCTTCGTTTTGACCTTATTGTCACTGCAATTAAATGAATTCCTCTCTTCTGGTAATTATTTATGATCATAGCTATGAGCTTTCACCATGCTGAGACCTTTTACCATACGAAAAGCTGAAAAATGATTTTCTAGTACTATCTGGCTAATCATAAGGAACAACTGTGCTTGCAGCTCCATGAAGAAGCATGGCTTAGATTTATCATCGTCAGCTTCATCTCGGTTGGAATTTATGCCATTTATGGTCAATATAATGCAAATGTGGTGAGTTCAGAGCACTCAATAATCTACCATGGGATTCCTTCAGAGGCAGCCTAGTTAAGGCATCTAATGAGATCACCGAAACATCTCTTGATTTAATCGCATCAGTTGGTGATGGGGACACTGGGTCCTCTACATATCAAATCAACCAATCCAGGAAGTTTTGATATGGTGTCATTGTTTGAGAAAGTTCAGTGAATTGCCAACTTCTTCTGCATCATGTATGTTTGTGGTGTATTACTCTGTATGATAAAAGAAATCAACACAATTTTTTGATGGCCTTTAATCTGTTGTGGGGCCCCCATTTGCATTCATATACTCATATATGTATATAAATTTGATATAAAGATCTTAAATACAGGCATATAACTGGTTGAGTTCTTGTTTGTCCAATTTCAGGCATTAACTTTGTCTTCTTCTTTGATAGGGGCTCGTTTCCAGTTCTGTTTGATCATGCAGTATCTGATCTACATGAACAAGCTGGTTTTATTGATTTGTAGACGTAGTCATGAGTTATGGAGTATGTGGCGTACTGCTGACATGTTTCCCATGGTATGAGCAAAAAGTCGCAAGAAAACCATTGGTTTTGCAAATCCCTTCCCTGGTTGCTTTCTTAATTAATGGCCCCAGATCTTTTGTTGCAGCATTTCTTGAAAATTTCAATCAAGGATCTTCAAGTATCGTTACATGACTCACGGTTCTACTGATCCAAATCCAACTTTGCTTGTAATTTTGCTTCCACCTGATGCACCACCAGGTTCCCTTGTTCTTGTGCCATTCCCTCCTATGGTTAAAATTTTGCTTTTGTTTGGATGTTCCCTGTTTCTTGAAGTTTTTTAAGCACCCTTGGATTTTGCTTAGGGATGAGGTGGCATGAATCTAGGTGTCTAATGGAATCTCCATTACATTTTTTTTGTAATGGAGAGGATCAAAGCCGTTCTTTTGGTGGCCTTCACATTTGTTTTTATGGTTTTGATACATTGTTCTGCATCAAATTTCATTATCTACTCGTTGAATTATCTTTTTTGGGACAACAAAAATGATTGCCAGTTTAACTAAAGTTTAAGCAATCATGCCTGCCATTCTAATGTGAAATTGCCACCATTCTATGACATCAGAATTTGATTGAATAAAACAGTGTGACGCCTTCTTGGAATGCCGCCATTCTACTTCTTCAATGGATCAGGTTATTGTACCCCCCAACAAAAAAGAACAGGTTATGGTGATGAGTGATTTATTTGCATGACGGTTGTCTCCTCGAGCTATCAATTCAACAACACCTTGAAGTGCGGAAGATTGGAGCATCGACACCTACTTGGATGTAACTGGAAAGATCAAGAACGCGTATTCTACGAGTTAAACCCGAAAATATATTTTCCTAAAAGTTTTCCCCTTGTTTTAGCATGAAAGAACCTCGTCAAATATAGCAAGTGTAGGGGGGTGAGACCGATAGAAACTATAATTATTCAAGTTTAGATAATTGGAATGTATAACTTAAGAGCCTAGACATGTTGCTACAATTGGTGAATGGCTAAGAAGTATGTACCATGCACACACTATGTGAATAGTTAAGTAATTTGGTGATCTCCTAGGAGAAACTCAGTAATAAAATTGGAGCAACAGAAGGTAATCTGGCATGACCCAAATGACACACAAAAGTCTAAAAATAGGACGGAGTGGAATTGCCTGGCGCTTTATATTAGAACTCATTAAAACCCAATTCATATTTTTGAACAAGAAATAAGTTTATATATCAATAGGAGTTGTTGCATTATTTAAAATATCGAGGACATGGTTCTCACTTAATGTGGGAAGAGCATTTTGTCTCAAAGTGGCAAAATGAAGACAAAAAAATGTTGATTTGAGGAAAAGAAAAGTTGATGTCAGTGGCTCTTGGATTCGTCTCTTTTTTTTTTATGTCGTTATAGAATATGAGAAAAATATGAAAAAATACGAAATATCTGATAATAATTGTATAAAATAGATACACATAATATGCAAGTAAAACACTCATCAAAGAGTAATTCGGGAATCACGACCAAGTTGAATAAGTAATCCATCCAAAAAAAAACAAAGGGAATCCCCAAGATAGATCTTACGCTGAAAAAGGCAATTGGATAACCAATGTGGCCTGGAAGCTAACATGCCCAATCTAAATCAAGCAAACCGAGAGTTGGATTACTTATCTTTAAAAGAATGTTCAGTACTCAGAGCCTTTCCCCTTGGGTATCACACATGCTTCAAAAACTTGCTTAGAGACCTGTTTTCCACAATCTAATTTTTGTATATTCTAAGATCAATCTATTTTCAATCACTTATACGAAAAAAATCTCTTTTTGATCATAGTTCTACATTTTTTATTTTTACAACCACTTTTGCTGCTTCTACCCTAGTTCGTTTTATTGAAATTGAGCTGACTTCATGCTGCATTTTCAGGCTCAAACAGCAAGATCAGACTTCCTAGACAACAGAATAGATCCAAAATATGATGAAATAATGCAGTTTAATGGACAAAAGGTATGACTTTTTCTGACCTTATTCACATATCCGATCACTTACTCATAAGTAGGAGCATAATAGCTCTGTCATCAAAAATTAAAAAGAATGCAGCTCTAACAGAATCCTAGAGAACTGGGATCCTTCCTTGCAAATTTGTGTTCAAAACCTTACCGATGAGATTTACAGAAAACATAAGCTTCAGGCAAGGAGAATATATTTAACTTCTTATAAAACCGAAATAGGAATTCTGTGACAGATTTCATCATTAAAGCGCAATAATGTAACCCATGGGAGCAGGAAACTGAACTAAAGCACAATTTGTGGCACAAAAAGAAAGATATGCACTTAGACACGAAAGGGACCTCATTCACCATCTGAACTATCTTCACTGGAATCTGGCAGCATAGACACAACTGCAGCACAGCAGAAAGATTCTCGATCCTTCAGGAGAAGACAGCTTCCATCTGAATTCCATTTCAGATCATAGATAACAAAGTTTGGAAGTGGAATACTGACACAGCATGCTCCAGATGGGTTCCACATATACAAATGTGGGCTCCCAGTGCATAGAACAAGGCGGGGGCATGTTGGGTCCCAGGCTGCAGCACGGATTGGTTCTTTCTGCATCAAAACTGCAGCAAGCTCGAGATGGCAAATATCCCATATCCAAAGCACAGTTGGCATGTTATCATTACGAGTGAAGACATAATGGCTGTCATGGCTCCACGACAACAGACCTGCAAAATTGTATGGGTCAAAGAAGTTGACAATGTTTTAGTATACCCTTACTACCGAAGTTAATAAAACCTACATAACCAAAATTACGAAGTTAAAACTGCTCTGCACAAAAGGAGCTGCAGACCCCATGTTTTCCACACATAATATATAGCTACTCTATTGCTTCTATGTTTGACCATTATACTAGCCTCATATTCACACTCAGATAAAAACTACATTCCTCCTAGTTCAGACAACACAGTCTAAGAGCAGAATAGCTATATCAGAAATATTGAAATTTGACACATCAATATTTCTAATGCTAAGCCAGCGAGAACTGCATGATCAGGGAGGTTCACAAAGTTTACAGGATATATAAGGCATGCGACTTTTGCTATAACAGAATCATCTCGGACATCAAGAAACATAATACTCAATCATGAAAAAGAAATACTTCCAAATTCAAATGAAAACTTTTATCAAAGATATATCACTTATTCAGGCCCAGTACTTGGTAGATTTGGCCCCTGCATTCTTACAATAAAGATATGGAAAAGAAAATGAAATTTCATTACAGTTAAGAATAAGGGATGAGATGCTAACCAATGCCTTGCTTTGGGTTGGGCTTATCTATGGCTGGCTTTTGGGATGGCAAGCTAATAGGAAAATCCATTACTTTGTACTTCACTCTGGAATTTCCCTCTGCGACATTTTCTGTAAATGAAAGCCAAAGAAAGAAAAAAGGTTAACAAAGACCCTTTGCAAAGACAGGCATCCAAGTACTTGTGTATCCACGAATGTAGTCAAAATGTATTGCAAGAGAATTTACATCACCATTCAGCATACAATAAAAAATTCTTAGTCCTATTCATAAATTGCTGGACCTAGAGTATATACCAACTGACATTACAGTCACCAACTCAACTACTGTACCCCTTGTCAACTGACCACCTCATTTTCTTGATAGATGTTACCTAGTAAAGAAAGGGGACCACAATCATTCTCTGTGTGCTCCTTTACTCATCAAATTTCAGCAGATCCCTTCGTAGATTTGATAGTATGAAATTAAGGTGGCGCTAAATTATGATTAGGGCCAGCTTTCATAAAGGAGCCCCTTAAATCTCTTCTTTCTCAATGCAGTTTTCTTGTATGGAGAGTGATGAATATGTAACTTATTGCTTGAAATAGTACATTGCCTAGCATTTCTTTTATCCCTAAATTATGTTGTTGCCAGTCGAACAAATCAGAGAGTTGATAAAATCTGGACCAAATTATATGATGTTATATTTTTTTATTAATAAAAACAAATTATTAACTGAAGTTGCTTTGCCTCTACACTATTCTCACAGTTAATAAATAATAATAAAAAAAAGGTGCTACAATGTCATGTATAAGTAAATGCCGCCTCATCATTTGTATCTTTCTTCTAATTGTTCTTCTTAATTAGTAATTGCTTCATTTTATAACATATATTGATGGCATATAATCAACCAATAATTTCTATAGCCTAGTGCTCACCAGGACTGTTTCCTTGTATATTATGAGGGAAATCATCAGTCAAGCATAATCCAGACATATCAAGTTGCAAAGGTTCATCCACTTCCTACAAAACAAATACGATATAATTATGCTTACTGTTAGACCTGTGATAACAGCACAGTATAAAAAGAAAAATGTTAATATAAACAAAAATGTTTACCTTGAAAATGGCAGCATTACAAGGATTGCGAATCGTGGAGATGTGCATAAATTCTGCAAAAGTTTTCCAAGTCAGGTGGTTCAATACCCGTAACATCTGATCATAACTACCCACTGCTAGAAATTGGCCGCATGGAGACCAGGCAACGGTTTTCACGCCTAAGCCACTCTCATATGCTTGATACTTAAACAGGCATCTCCCATCTGGAGAATAAATTAAAACCTGTATCAAGAGCAGTATTACCTTCAAAAAATACTCATGACCGAGATAAGGAAAATTTTTGGATATCTAGCAGACCATGGAATAGAAAATTAATAGCTTTTGCACAACTAGGAAAAAGAAGATGTTTATACAGAAAAAAATCCTCAAAGGTTTGATAAAGCATGTGTCTGCCTACTAGATTATAAGCAGAGTAGACTGAAAGTGATTGATAGGATTTCAAGAAAATATCTGTCAATTAGCAATCAGCCTTTGAACAAATAAAAATTGTTAAAACTCATCACTGGAGTTGTTGGTCTGGTATTCTTTCCTTGGAGTTAGATTGGAAATTCATCCTATGGTTGACAACAATCCCCAAAGCCCGCCCTGATAATGAAACGAAAAAGATTTCACTCTGTCACAGATTCACATACTGTAAATGGAATTTTGCTAACTAAATGATCTGAATCAACTGAGACACATGGCATCTTGTAAATAATATACATGACTAAGGAAGAAAAACGACATTCTAAAGCAAATGAATATACTCAAATGGTCAAACCTTCGAGAAAGATAGGATTCACTATCCAAGCTTCCATCAAATAAAGCTTCGGAGTTCAATTTTTCAAGTAAATGATATCGCTCAAGAAGTTACTAGGGCTAAGCTCATTCCAGTTAAAAGAAAAGCAGATCCTTATCTGCTTATTTTTATTCTTCACTGAGTTAGGAAGAAAAACGACATTCTAAAGCAAATGAATATACTCAAACCTTTGAGAGAGATAGAATTCAATATCCAAGTTTCCAACAAATAAAGCTTTGAAGTTCAATTTTTCAAGTAAATGATATCGCTCGAGAAGCTATTGGGGCCAAGCTCATTCCAGTCAAAAGAAAAGCAGATCCTTATCTGCCTATTTTTTCTTCTTCACTGAGTAAGGAAGAAAAAACGACATTATAAAGCAAATAAATATACTGAAACCTTTGAGAGAGAGAGGATTCACAATCCAACTTTCGAACAAATAAAGCTTCGAAGTTCAATTTTTCAAGTAAATGATATTGCTCAAGAAGCCACTGGCGCCAAGCTCGTTCCAGTCAAAAGAAAAGCAGATCATTATCAGCCTATTTTTAATTCTTCACTGGTACAATGTTGGCAATCCATTCTGCATATTTTTCTTCGCAGATTCAGTCTCCTGCACTGAGTTTTAACTTTGTGATCTTGCCAATAATTCTTTCTTCCAGCTCAGTCCTCTTCCTCCAGAATAGGTAACAAAACACATGACATATCAATCAACCTAATATAAATCGTATCGAAGTTTACACTCTTTTGACTCAAGCTAGCAATACAATTCCAGAAAATTTCTACCAGAGCAGGAATGATTGATTGTGAAAGAAATTCACAGTTTTGTTGCAGCTTCTCTGAGTAACTCTAGAGCTTCCATTACTAATTAAGAAAAGGCAAACAAACTACTTTATCAAAAAAAAAAAAAAAAAAAATCAATGCCAAAAGCTTTTCAATAATGCATATACTGATTACCTTATATTCAAGAAGTGAATCCCAGATCACAATGGCACTATCATCTGGAGACCACTCAACACCTGCCAAGTCTATCGTGTCAACAGCAAATGTACCCATAATTTCCCATGTATGACAGGAGAGCAGGTTTATATAATCCTTGCAATCACGCCTAGTGCTGACTGCAGCAAACTTCCCATCCTGGGTAAACGAAACACCCTTTGAGGCATGTTTCGGCCACTGCACATGGACACAAGCAGTGTTCACCAGCGACCAAACAGTCAACCGCAGCTGAAACTCCGATGTGGTCAGTATGTGACGGCTGTCAGGGCTCCACCTTGCATAAGCAATTCCTGCAGGACCTTCATCTATCTTGCAAGTCCATTCTGGCTGGGTTAACGACCATGCCTGCACCATTGGTCTCTTGTAAAGACCGCAGAGTATGTACTCCGAGTCGAGGGCCCATTCGACATAACTTATCTTGTCGACACATGAATAGAGCTGAATGACCTGAGAGCATAGCAATACAAAACGTAAATTAACTCAAAGCATGAGAGGGGCAAAAGGAAGCAGAAAACGAAACTGAATTTGGTAAAGCCGCTGTTTCTGATGAAGGAGGCATTCTGACAAGCATTGATGCCTCATCAGGTCGGTGAATTTTTGACAAGCATCTTCTTGGTAATTTGGGAAAGTAAGAAAGACGAGCATTGCTCGAAAGCAAAACAAGACATTAATACTAAATACCATTGGCTTTAAAACGGCTGAAAAAATCACATTTTTCCACAAAATTTAGTATCCAAACCTAAAGGGGCAGCTCAAAGCGAGGCAACTGATTAAATTGGCGTCAGAAGAGAACTCTAACGCCGGCCAGTAGAGAGCGTTGGGTACCTTGAGGGAGACGACGTCGCGGATGACGAGGCGGTAATCGACGGCAATAGCCAGGAATCGAGAGTCCGGAGAGAAGCAACAGGGGCCCGTCTGCTTAAAGGCGTCGGTGAACTCCATGGATCGATGCCTCGATCCGAAGCCTAGCGAGTAAAAAAATCTCTGTAGGGCTTCTTTCTCTCGCGGATCTCGGCGAGAGAGAACCCCCTATAGAAGACGGCGGCGGCGGAGCTCCGGAGAGGTCTTTACAGAGATCCGGCGACGGGAGCGCCGACCAGTGCGAAATGGGGCGCGAGGGCGCACCTCGGACGGCTTCGGAAGCTCGAGCGCTGGAAAAATAAACTTTGCATGAAGTCGTGAATAACTGGTTTTAAGATATAGTTAGTATAATAAAATAATTACATAAATCTTATATAAGGTTGCCAATACGTTACTTTATACTCGTTCATCATATTCTAGTAAATTAAAACATTGTTAGTTGTTTATCTATATATTTATTATTAATCATTTTTATGATTAATTGTTATGTTAGCTACATTTTATTGAACTTTTGTCATCTACAAATCTATGAAAGCCCTATTCAAATCTTGTGTAAATCTTCAATATGCCAGTAAGCAAGGCAGAAAATCCAATTTAGATAGGCATTGTCTAAATTTCAGAAAACTATATGGAATTTGAAAAAAAATAAAATTATACTCAATTTCTAAAATGAAAAAAAAAAGATTTTATTTTTTTGTAAAATCTCCTTTAAAAATTATAAAAAAGTACCAGTTACCACCCCTTTGGAAATTTGTTTTTCTCACTTCATGAATTTGTTACTGAAAATCATGAGTATCCATATATATATATATATATATATATATATATATTCTAAAAGCAATATTTCTTGATTTTGGAACAATTTTTTTTCCAAACATAGTATAGAGGTATTTCTTTAGATTTTTTTTTTTTTTTTTTTTTTTTGCTAAGATCATGGTTTGAATGATTTTGTGTCTATCAACTTCCTTGTCAATATTTTTATAAACCTTTCTTAAATACTTTTTTAAATTGAGAATCAGACTGTCAAGCTCTTGGTGTTTGCTTTGTTCAATTAAACCTGCTTAGAGTTATGCTTCTATTGAGATCTCCAAGCAACCTTCTGTAATTAGTTTTTCTTGTACTTAATAAATAAGAAGGAGAAAGCTTGTCTTCCTCCTCCTTGGCTCCTCCCTCTGAAAAAACAACCCCACTACCAAGCAAGTCTTCCATTATGTGACTGATTGCTAGAGATCCTTTGACTCAACAAACACCAATTTTTGTTAATTCAAATAATGTTATTCTTCCTTTAAAATTCCTCCATCAAAAGAGTTGGAACCTGTAATCGACACCAACCTGTTGTTGCACTCTCTCTCTCTCTCTCTCTCTCTCTCTCTCTCTCTCTCTCTCTCTCTCTCTCTCAATGGTGATTG
>JAOXJJ010000481.1:7462347-7489603 GCA_025769935.1 Phoenix roebelenii
CATGCAATCACTTCCTCCTTACCCAATCTCGTCACACCAAAGCCGACTCGGGCTTCTTCACTCGGCCATACTATGGCCCCGTCGTCCTCACTCTCCTCGACCCTCATGCCGGCATACCCAAGGAAGGCCTCCGGTTCTTGCAGCACGCCGAAAGGGTCGTCCTGGCCTCAGCCAACGGTCTCGTGTTCTGCTCAAACAAGTCTAGAATCTTAGGCAGCTTGTGCGTCTGCAACCCGGTCGCTCCGATCGCCACGCTGCGCTTCATCCCGCCCCCGACCGGCGAAGAACATCACGACCTGTCGTGCATCGGCGTCGCCGTCGACCGGATGTCGAGAGGCTACGAGCTGGTCTGCCTCACAAAGCCGCCAGATTGGCACTCCCCTTACTGGTTCAGGGTCTACGCCTCGGCGGACAATGCATGGAAGTTCCACAAGATCGTCGATGGAGGTCCAAGAGATCTGCAACTGGAGTATCCGGTTATTTGCGGCAGGACAGTGTACTTGGCTTCAACTTGTGGGCCGTACATGCATACGGCCCCGTACATTGTCGCCTTTGATATCGAAGAGGAGGGCTCCGAGATTCTTTCGATCCCGGGAGAAGCAGCGAAGGCATCTGATTGCCATGAGATTCGGATTGCAAGGTGGGGTGAGAAATCTCTGTGCTTGATAAGTTGCCAGAGATCTTCAATTTTTAAACTGTGGGTGATGTCTCGGGATCAAGAGACCATAGCATGGGTTGAAAAATATCAAGTTAGCGTGATGGAGATGGGGCTTACAAGTCCGGAAGACGTGCGCTCGTTTACAGTGATCAACAGCGACACGCTTGTTTTTGTGATGAATAGCTCTATCTACAGCTACGATATCAAAAAAAGAGCGTTGAAGGAGTTGCAAAAAGGCTACCCTTCAGGTTATCCGGTTTTGATTCCCTATGCAAACTCCCTGCGGCCCTATTGAAGATGCGAAGCTCGGCAGCTGAAAATTCTAGCGCCCATTAGCGCGTGATGTTCTGGGTAAATAGTCAACTTCAGATGCTTATTTAATTTTTAGTTTAGCTGAACTAGGGTAAAATGACAGAAATAAGGGATTTTGAGGGAGGTGTGAGTCATTGTTTTGAATTTTTACTGATATAACCCTCAAAAAAAAATCTTTTTATGTGGGTGACTTCGAGCCCACCTTTTACTTGTAATTGCAGAGAGACTAGAGAACAAACTTACTCTTCAAATTGTATGCAGAGATAAGAGCATCGGCATGATTTTTGGCATTGGATTCGCTAGTATTAACAGGAGTGTAATCTTTCATGCAAATGCTCGGATCAAATACTGTGACGTTGAAAACCATATCACCTTCATAATCGAACACCAAAAAGAATCCCACATGTAATCTATGGGCTTGAGCAAACTCTTGCTAACCCTCTCCAAAGTACAAGTTTTCACTATTGCCTTGTACTTTCACATGCCATAGATTGCCTAGAGGACTCCTTAGAACTGCTCTTTTGCTCTTTTTTGTGTTGATTTTTCCGTTGAATTTCCGAGGTAATGACTGCATGCATATAAAAAATGTATGGTATCAAAATATTCACTTATATGTATAGTACAAAAACCTGAACAACTCAGCTTGCATGCTCTAATGAGATAACAATGTTCTTTGGATTGATGGAAGAGAGATAGGTGCAAATAGGTAGCAGCATCCTCACTAAATGCGCACACATCATTTAATATGGTTCAAATGTGTGCTACTACTAGTAAATGCTGCTTGCTAGCTGCTACATTTTCAGCCTGAAATGAAAGTGATACATGTTGCACTTCGGGGCCACTACATGCACAGGTACCATTGTTTCAGTTGATGCCACTACTTCAGTGGCACCTAACCTGTTGTCTTCCTAAAACAAATAGGCACCTTACCATGGTTTTAGATAAAGTGGAAACATGCTAAAAATACAAGCATTCTCACAACTTTTAACATCCTCCCACCTTAGTTTCACAAATCACAAGTATATCACGCGCTCCTTTTGCCTGTTGGAAGTATTAGCCAACATCAAAGAATGCAATTAATTTATACCACGAACGATCATAATCTCACATTCTATGGACAAATTGTCACAAAGATAAAATAACACAATGTTTGGAAGTTTTTAACTTCAAAGTCCTTATTTTTAATCCTCTTTCCTATCTTTTTATATCTTGTCTCATTCTATCAGAAAGGTTTCATCCCTTTTCTACTTTTAGGATGTTTCAATTTTGAGAGTCGAGAACGTTAGATGTAAAATATCATTAACATCCCTGCAGGAATGAAGACCTGAGGATGCATTAATCATTTCATGTCCGTAGCTGACGGTGTTAGACTTCGTAGGGATGTTTGGCTCTATTGCAACAAATTCGTAATTTTTGAAATTTAATTAAAAATAAAATATTTTAAATAAAAATATAAATCACAAAATTTTGAAAAAAAAATTATACAATTTTTTCAATTCATTATTGGTTTTCATATAACTAATATTGAATTCATATAAAAAATTATAATAAATGCCAAGGACGAGAGTTTTAGCTTTCCACATGCAGTTGTAACCACATTTAATGATTCACTCGTTGGAATTTTTATTTTCTTGTACAAGAATATAACTCTGTTTTGGTAAATTATCAATCATACCTCAATTAGATGACTCTTTTTTTGTAAGAGAATCTAATTTTAAAAATAATAAGATAAGCAACAACTATTAGTCTTTGTTTTTTTAATTTATACCATAATGGCAAACATATGAAAATCTCGTCCCCTGTTCCATATTTTCAAGATAGATGTTAACCTTAAGTTCACAAAATTAGAGTACAGATTATAAAAACATAGCCGGAGTCTACGGCGGACAAAATGGCAACCATCTGATCTGATAGTAATGATCGTAAATTAAATTATTCTATACATAATTGGCAGCACAATGTTGATCAAAAGCTGCAGATAGAACTCCTCAGTGTCGCATAAAAGCCAACGTGAATCTTCTGAAGCTTCTGAATAAAAAGGCGAGCACAAAAGTGTAACCAAAAAAAATAAACAAATAAATAGCCTCTTCAGCGAAATTATCTTAAGAATGAAGAGAATGTTGCAACATTGAACAACATGAATGCAGCCAACACATGATCAGCAGCATAGGCTTGACATTGTATTATGAACCGACACACTTAGCCCACCCAAAGTAGCGCCTTATTTTTTCTGGCAACAGGTAGGGTCCTAGAAAAGATGGATCCAGGTCTGGTGCCCTAGAATCTGACCAGATATAAACCCCTCTTTCCTGCCTGCTACCAGGAACTGTGTTGTCGAGCACAAACGCCACAAGGAGAGCAACCACCATGTTGAGAGATAAGAGAGCATTCAATGCGAAGTTTAGCTGCACAGATCATAAAACTAATTAGTAAGAAACAGTACAAATAAGATCCAGAATAAACTAGATGGTCGTTACAAGATGGACCAGTTCGTGCACTATGTATTGCAGTTCATGCTTCATTTTTCTTAACTATACCTGTAACAAAGTCTCATGAACATAAACAGAGTCCGATGCTTCCATCCTGACATGTAATAGTACCAGATTGTTGATGTGCTCAACAATGTTAATACTAGATGTTTAAGAAACTAGTTACCCTCACATCACATTATTTATACTGCTGGATGAATGAACACTTTTTGCAAGTCTTACAGGTGGGCTAATAGCATGTTATACAAATGATCAGCTCTTGCATTAGCCCCCGATGCTTGACTGAACTGCCTATTAGTTATTGTTTCCCTCATTTATGGCCCATGAATTTGTCTCACAAAGTAGAGGATGGCAGGCAAAGTGCTAATAGATCCATGTTACCATTACAATATTATTTGCACGAATGAGTTAGGAGATAATGCTGATGCGGCACACGTGTCACCAATGGAGATTGGAGGGCATCTTAGAAAATTAGACAATTAATGGCGTTTGTAATTTTGGGTAAGTATGCAAACTCATGCATGCATTATTTCATGAATGTGCCTGAAGGTCTTTCTGTGAAAGCTTACCCCTTTGCTGCCCGTATGGACTGGTCCATTTGATCCAGCCGCATAAGGTACAAAATAACTGGGAAGAATGAGGCTGGAACTGGGTTCATACTGTTGAAAATATGCAGGAATGGAGAGAGAGATGAATAAGGTAAATCCAACAATGATCATGTTCCTAGAGCTAGCAGTTTGAGTATATTGCATAGTTGATAGGCCAAGTGCTACGATCAGAGCCCACGTGAAGCACAGAACGGAAGCAGCCAAGGCAAGTGGGATAGAAGCAAGGAGTGCACCGATTTTTCCTGTCAAAAAGAAAAGGTAAAAGTAAAAAAATCTGTAACCAAAATACGATGCAATTCTTGTCCTGTTACCTAATGAGCAATCGCGCAAGGCCTGATAATTGTTTTGTTTGTATATTACATAGGTGAACTTCTGCTCTGAGGATTCTACCTGTATAAAGAATGAAAAATGAATTTCAAGATGCCTAGGTACCACGCAGCATCTTACCGACAAAGGAAAAGAGGATCAATAAGGCTGCTCCAAGTTGCAAAGCTTTTCTGCTTGCCATTTTAGTAACATCAACGGTGTGTATATTTTCAGTCAGTGTTGTCGATCCAGTTCCTGTACCCCAGAGTCCAGCCAGAATACTTGAAACCCCCTCCAGGCCTATTCCCCTGCTGACAATTCCAGGTGTTGGGGGCCTTAAGTTGACTAGTATGGATGTAGCATGATATGACCCAACCTGGAGGATTTTTAATTAGTATAACTACATTGAAATTCAAGCAGAAATTCAATTCTTATACTGAATATCATCAGATTGGGGCGAATGTCATCTGAGATAAATGGGTTAAGTCACAAAACAAAAGCATTTCTATTGTAATATTTGTTTTACTCTCATCAGTATCATAAGCACAATACTACAGGTAAATAGCTGTAATGCAAGAGGAAAAAAGTCATGGTGAGATCTCACCTTGCACAAAAAAAGGTGATAAACATTCTAAGAGACAAAATAATAACTGCTCAATAAAATTACCTGGCACCTGAAAACATAGATATGTTTGTTTAACAGCCTATTTACTCTACGAATTGATGCTCATAAGATGAGGTGACTGGAACTTAAAAAATAGACTACATAAACCCCACAATTAGGACCAAAAATACAACTCAATTATATTAAAAGACAGATATGATAAGGATTTAGGTTTCTGTTTGCAGTTGCATTAAGTTTTCTGTCAACTTATTTCAAATGTGCAGTTTTCCCTATTCGTCTGGATTCATTATTAAGCTCTTTATATGGAATTAATAAAAAACTCTAATGTGCAGAACTAACATGGTTAACAATTGCATGAAGAAAGGTGAATTTTGTTAGGATCTATAATCAACCTATAGCTGAAGAGATTTATATCACCACTCCCATTAGTTTGCTCAACTCACAACTTCAAGTTGCCATAGATATGTTATTAACTGATAGCAAAAAATAACTAAAAGATCAGAAATTCAAAAATTGTTGGAATCCTGTTCTTGCAGGTTACAGGGATCACTTATTGCAAAAAGGAATTAACATCACAATCCTATAATGAAAGCCTCCAATAATACCGCAGCTTGATGTTGAGCAGGCATTATCTTTCAAATGCTCAGCTCAACAACTCTAAGCCTTCAGTTCTACATGTGTGTTCTCACTAGATGTTTTACAAAACGTCCAAGGCCACACTGGTGTGTACCATGCATCCTTGAGTGAAAAAGAATTAGTGAATTTATCTGCTGGTTGAGTCCATAGCTACCTGGATAAAAGCTATCAAATGAAAAAAGAGAATGTGTTCTCGTGACAGTTTGCTACCTTGGAAAGTAATGATAGTGGAAGAGATTGATCAGAACCATATTGGTGTAAGGCTTGAAAACCATAGCAATAACCATCAAGCCTCATTGCAACAATTTAAGGTCGGCTTTATGAACCAGTTACTACTACCTAGGATGTTGGGATCAAGCTTGTGGTGATAAAATTTCAGAAACAAGTTATTGGGAATCTATAGGTGTATCCTAAGGGTCATCAAGATCAATATATGTTTTCCATGAGTCAAAATGCCCTTATCCTTTTTATAGCTGCACTTGTATGTTTAACATGCAACAATCACATAGAACCTAGTACTACTGCCCCAATTCAAAGGGTAAGAATAAACATGAAAGTGCAAAATAAAATGTCAAAACTTGATTTAATTATTTTGTCGCCATAAATAAGAAAAGATTAATATTAGAAAAAGGGCAAAGTCAAGACTAAATTGGGACTTTGATGAAAGTGTTACATTCCTATCCTAAAAATGGCATCCCTTGGTTGGCCAATATATTGATGTTTGTGGCGGATTTGCTAAGGACACAACATGAAATGGAAATCAACCTATCATTTTCCCAGTTTGGTCTGGGTGACTTATTTCAACAGTAACCTCAGAAAAAAAATTATAAATCGTACGTTCTTCATTGTAGACATGAGCTTCTCATAGTAAATAATACCTTCAGCATCAGTTGCCACTGGAAAGTGTCATGAAGCCAGTGCTTATCAATATGCATTCACGCAAGTATATCTATAATGCAAGCGATGTTTTAAATGGTGCTTACCGAATCAACTGATGCGACCAGTGATACAATGACCATAATGAAAGATGTCTTGAAATTGAAGGTTGGGGAGCCCCACTGGAATGGATAAGGAACCCTGACCCAAGCAGCAGTTTTCAATGCATTAGAAACATCGGTCCGGCAATGCTTCATAGTATCTACATGTCTCCTGCAAGCATCCAGTAAGATGTTTGAACTAGGTATATTTGGGCTGCAGCCCTTATAGTTGTAAGCCCCACCGGCTGTCAGAAAGAAGGCATATGCCCATACAATTACAACACTTAGGGGAACCTGCCAGTGAATAATGTGAATAGATGGTAAGCATCACTTCCAACAAAGCTATATTAAAGTTGAATTTTTGAAACTGTATTAATTTAGATGGCCTGCAAGAGAAAGTCAGACATATAGTGTTTAGCCAGAAGCCTAAATATGCAGAAAATGGGTCTTGTGGATGCTACTCATGAGTTTAAAAGTTTAGCAAAGGGACAAACAAAAAGGTTGAGGAAGATACCGCATAAATAAGGAATATATGATTCCCAAAGAAGGAAATTCTTCGAAGGTACTGCAATTAGAAAAGAGTGTTGAAATGGACATTATTGCACATTATCTGAATTTCATTACATTATACAAAAGCAAAATGATAAAGAATGTTTCACAAGATTGCAACATGTAAATCAGTATAACAAGCTTGCCAATCCATTACCAGAGTGAAAATAAGAATTAATAAAATCAGGGGAATGCTGATCTCTACACAAGTTCCAGCCTGCGGAAATCCATAGCTGAAAAATGCCAAACCTATTGTGGCAACAGTGGGTGCAACTACCACCGGATTTATTAACCTGTGACATAAGCCAAAAAAAAACATAAAGCTTGATTTACCAGACAGTCATAATAAACTTAAGTGCCGCACTTGCAGCATCTATCCAAAAAAAGACAAAATTCTGAAATATTTACGTGTCCTATTTGGAATCAATCAGAACAAATTTAGTCTACTAGAAGTAAATATGGTGCCCCTTCAGAAAATGGACATACAAATCAATGCATGACATGGAAGCCAGACAGGCGTTTAAGAATATTAACAGTGAGGAATAGGATAAATATTTCTGAATATTGAATGATATATTCATTTATTTTCCTGTAATTTTTAAAGCATTTCCCACATGTTCTCCTGCTTTGAGGGAATGCTGACTTCAACTCATTTCTCGAATGGGTTACCAAGGGAATGACAGGTTGCATGGCAAACATTTCTTAATACTCAATAATATTCTTATTAGCACCACATTTTTTAACTTCACACCTTACTTTTGTTGTTGCAAAGCTAGATTCAGTTTGGCACAGAGACTTCTTATAGTTTTTTTTTTTTTCAAAAAAGGGGAGATCTTTATATTTAGTAACAAACACTAGTATGTTCTTTTTATCAACATTAAGTTCTTAAATGATACTTGTGCAAGTTGCATCAATCAAGTTTACACTCAATTGTCCATTATACGCAAAATTAGAGCAAATCTATGAATACATAAAGCCATGAAAACTATGTTTGAGTATGAATTTGAAGGAGGTCCCAGGTTAGCTTTGTAAGACAAAGTTAAATCACCCGTGCCCCAATTGATATCTAGAGATTTAGTAGCAAAATCTCATAATTTTTTTTACACTTCCTTCTCGGAGTTTACACCAAATTATTTATTATAAGAAACACCAATTCTAATCTACAAAATTAACAAAACACAAAGGGAATTATAAAATCAAGAGGTGCATTATAAAGGGAATGCTATCATTTTTTTCCTTTATTCTAGTATACATACAATTCTAGCTCTAACATATTGGTTTCAGGCCATATCCTGTAATGAAATGATTGGACCAGTTTCTGCCAACACTAGCCAAAATGTTTTAATCCCCTTCAAAAGTATGTTGGCCAAAGCTGGTCAACACTAGTAGCTGCAAGTCTGGACCCAATATAATAATCTGACCCTATTCAACCTCATTTGTACTAGGTTTAGGTTATTTGGTATTTAATTGGACCTGATTATGTTCATAGATCACTGCCCATGTTTCAAACAAGTCAGGTTTGGGTCTCGGTCTGCAAGTCATAAGTTGTGTATATATGCTTTTGAAATAATGTCAGGAAAAAAAGAGTCTATGATGGCAAACTTCTTTAATAATACAAAATAAATGAAAGAAGAATATGCTTCTTTTAGGTGACATCATGTACCATAATTTACAGGAGGATAATCAACAGACATGGGAAATTATATGATGAAAGAAAATGGAAAAGAAAATCAGTCTTAGATGGCAAAGGAGCACCTTAAGCATTCTAAAGAATAACTTACTGCGACCACGAGTTGTTGAGAACAACCAAAAAGTTTAAAATATAACACACGGTTAAGGTCTTAGAGAACAACTAATTGAATTCAAAAAGAAATATAAAATTCAGATAAACAAGAAAAGGATGAAGTTACATTCAACAGCAAAATTTCCACTTAATGCCCACTTACGAAAGCTTCCAATCCCTTCCCGTATGCACACAAAACCAACAATGGATTTTTTTTTTTTTAAAAGCAAAACCCACTATTTGAACCCTGGACCTACTCCAAGGGCAAGACTCAGGGGAGAGGGAGGGGTTCCAACCAACTCTGCTAACAGTAATTGCAAACAGTGAATCAGTGTGAATTATACTGCCTGTCATTTTTCACTGAACTGATGTATCACATGTATTTTATGACAATCATTTTTCAGGAAAAGAGAAAACTATTTGTAACTAAACATTTCAACATATTACTTCATAGGCAACAACATCAGATACTCCTGCTTTCTAAACTTACTGATAGCAGTGGTTACCCACCTAAACTATGAAATACAGGGACAACGACAAATCACTAAAAGCATTGGCTCCAACAGAAAATTGCATGCTAGAAATAACAACATTGGAATTCAAGAATAAATAATCATAATTTTTTTTAAAAAAATACAATTTAGCTTTAAAAGATACCGTAGAAGAAGTGACATGAGGCCACCGTATCCCAAGATTGTCTGAAAAACTGAACCAACAATTATGGCCCCTTGTAGCTCCCTCATTATGTGCTTAAACTTCTGCATGTGACCAAACAAAAGCACGTGATGTCATCAAGCAAAATAACAGCAGGACTGTTGCCCAGTGCAAAGTTTATAATTTTTTGGAATGTTAAAAGTTGGATATTACATTAGCATCTGAATTTCAGAGTCAACCAGCAAGTCACTATTATCACTTGGTTACAAGTCGTACTCGTAAAAAAATTACCTCTGAAGTACATGGATTGTGAGAAAATACAGAGATGGAAGAAATCTAATTTATTTATGTGGTCACATAACAAACAAGCTTCTTCAGGCATATGTGCACTGGAAAGGAAATGCTAAGATGATCATTTGCTCATTACGAAGGTTATGGTTTATTCTTCTAGCATAAGAGTGGCACATAAGTCTGATTATGGAAGTAAAATTAGATTCAGTTAGAGGCACTATGCTTGGTTGAATTAGGACACAAAATTCTTAACGTGGGTCCAAGTTCAAGTAGAACTTGGTTTGTCTTAATGAGGCTACATTATTGTTTTTTTTTTCTTGGGTTAAATCAGTGAACTTTGGGCTAAGTTCGGTTGAAAATAGTATCTAGTACTAGTTGAACAAGGTTAATTGATCATTTGTCAAACAATTCCATATTTGAGTGAGGCCAAGTAGTTACTTAGTGTGACTAACTGCTGATGGTCAATATCAAGGTTGATAATCCGATCATGTAAAACAGATGTCCTTAGTACTTTAAGCTTGAACTTGATTAGAGCTTGATCTCAATTCTCAACTAAGGCAAGTTCAAGAATATTGGTAAGTGGTTGAACCAGTCCATACAAGTCAACTAGTCAAGGGAGACTTATGACCATTTATGAGTGTTTTGGGCCTTTCACAAGGAGGTTTCTGCTTTAGGATGGTTAACATAAGAGGACTTCACATTTCCCCTAGCAATTCTAGAATGACCAAGAGACCACTTGCTTTCTCTCTTGATGATATAGGTACATTTTATCAGACTCTTGGTTGCCCATGGTTGACATGAAAAAGGCAAACTAGCGAAACTACCCATTCCTACAAAGGGGGTGAATCAACAATTATCTGAACTTGCCAAGCTACCAGATGCTCATCAAAGCTCGGGCATGACAATGTTCATCTCGGGTGTGACTGTAGCCACTTTCTTGGTGGTAAGATCACATTGAAATTTTGCTTAGGAGTAAGGTCAGACTTTAAGTTCAAAGGGAAAGTTGAACATCTGACCACTTTGCCCTAATTATTTTTGCCTAGTGAGTCATCCTCATGTATTAGGAAATTAACGATAACAGCTTCCTGTGCCTGGAAAGGGGTCCTCATTAGATGTCCTATGTTGGCTTTTTGCTTTAGCGTTGGAATAAAAACATCAAGAGTGTAAGAAAATATAAAATATATAAATAAATCTATCTCATCCTATTAGCTTAAGCTTTTCAGACAAGTGGTGATTTTAACATGGTATCAGAGTAGAGGTCCTGAGTTCGAACCCTGTCTCCGCACTCTTTAACCCCATTATTAAAAATTTCACATGTTGGGCTCACCCAAAGAGAAACATGATATATACATAATGTCAACAGGTCTAAGTCCTCCCCCTTATATCATGCATGGGCATCATCAAATTATTCTGCAAGGGTCTATGAAAATGGTATATTATTTTACAGCAGCAAAGTTTCTGGATGACTGGCAAATTGTACAGGGCTTGACATATAAAAGTAGCGATTGATAACAATAGATCGACATGGTAAATGTTATCAAAAGAACTAGAGACTTACATTTTGACTGAGATTTCGGAACTCTTCGGAGTTTATGATCACCAAAGCAGGGGCCAGATATACAAAGGAGCTTCCTTGAACTAGTGGAAGTCTAGTACCAAAAAAGGTATGCAATATTGTCGTAACACCAGAAACTAATAACGTTGTGGAAATGACATTAGCAGTGTCCTCCTGTGATCACAAAAGCTATAAGTCAATCTTCAAAACTTCAGTATGTTGCTTAAGATGATGGAATTGTAAAGGAAGACCCTTACATCAGTACCACCCATGGCTGGTACTATGATCAAAGGAATGAACACAAGTGAACCAGCCAAAGATAAATAATGTTGCAAACCATAAAAGATAAGAGCCGCTGCAATAACAAGCATGATCAGTAATTGTCCGTGATAAAAAGAAATATTTTTATTATTGATAAAAGATCCTTGTCAGAATTTCAATAGTTCCAGAAATGTACGGCTTTTGAATATTCGTTGAAGTAGAAAGTGGAATAATATATATGAAACTTACAAAAAAAGTTCATCTGAGTTGTATGGGGAATTTCCTCTGGAAAGCAGAAAATAATTCATTTCGATCGGCTGAAAAGGCTTATGTTAGTATTATAACATGCGAAAGAAAGGAGGATTGCCAGGTCATGTTTTAGAACAGGAAAAAAAATCAAACTGAAGACAGGGATTTCACTTTCGTTTCAAACAGTTTGAGTTTTAACATCTGGGTCAGTACTTCCACAAGCTTACTAATGCATGCCTGTGAACCATGAAAATATTGAAGTTGACAAAAATAACAAGAGAAGTAACTGCTTGAGTGATTGTAAAATAATTCCCCAGTTTCAAAGACAAAGATTGCATGAATGAAGAAAACCAATAACACAGAGATAAGGGCAATGCACTAACCGAGACCCGGATTATCTGTAATGCCACACCGAAGCCCACCAGGTCTGTAAGTCGACGGTTGCTCTGGCTCGGGAGATTCGGAAAACATGTCAATTTCCACTTCCCTCCCACCTTTCTTCTCATCCTTCTTCCAATCTTCATCAATTGCCACCGGAGCAACTGCGGGTCCCCCATTCCCACGGACATTAACATTCAAACAATCATTATTTGCTCTCACCGGATGCTCCTCCCTTATTCTCCTCATCTCATCTTTCAATCTCACTACCGGCTCAACCCCAATCCTCTTCTTATCCTTCTCAACCCTCCTTTCATCATCATTAAAATCCAGATTCTCGAGATCGTCATTGGTTCTGGGCACTGGATTAATTTCAATTCCCCTGTTCTCAGTCCGAGTCCTTCTCCTGCCCAATATCGGCTCGATCTCAGCTCTTTTAGTCAACGCTTCTCCACGGCGACCGAGACCCTTCTCCAAATCCAGTCCACCTCCGCCAGCGGCGGGGGCGGCGGCGGCCACCGGAGCTTCAGTTCTTTCATCAGTGTCCCTCTCGTCGATGCTACTCACCGTCGTGTCGCCGGAGAAATTGGGATTGAAGCCAGTCCTTTTGGCCCAGGATTTCAGCTCCTTGGGATTGTGATCCGTCAGCGGCACGAATGGCTCGATCTGTGCCGGCCATGGCCCCGGCTTCTGCCGCCCCTTCGGCCTTTCCTTCCCCTTCCCGAAGCCCTCCGAGTTCGACCCAGACTCCATTGACGATAGAGAAAGAGAGAACGAGAGAGAGAGGAATCGACCTCAAAGAAAAAGGAACGAGGGAATAATGCCGAAGAGAGTGGGAGAAGAGTAGAAGGGAAGGAAGCGAGGATTAGAGGCGGCTTTTTTCGGTGGCACTGGGGAGTATGGAGTGAGGAGGCGGTGAGGTGTCCCTCTCTCCCGTTTTTGAAGATGGTGAGGTGTCCCTTTCGTTCGCTGTCGCCGTGGAATAAACGTTCGAAAGGTGGTTGGATTTCTTTTAAGCTTTTTAACGTTCGAGAGCAAGAGATGTCGGACTCGTGCGTCGGGAATTAGTGTGCCACCGACGGAGAGCACGGGCTTTGGTTTTGGAAGTTAAAAGAGGGAGAGAGCGGGAGCCTGGGATTATTAATTCATGATGCGCACTACTTTAGCATGGTGAAATTATATCCTCCACCAAGCCCTGAGCTCTAATATCAAAAATAGGGGCTGTAATTAGCTGCATGCATGGTTACATATTACATGTCATGTAAAATATAATTTTTCTAGAAGACGCCCTTGTACTGTATCATATTATAGGAGAAAAAGTTGAAACTAAGTAAAATGGCATCGATATGAGTGGATGGATTGCTTTTTTTTTTTTCCGATGTTTAAAAAGGAAAAAAAGGTGCTATATCTCATTTGTTATATGATTACATGATGTATTTTTTAAAAGGAGATTCATATTGGTGAGCAATACTGTGTTTCTTAGCAACAAACTATAATCCGTAAACTTGTATTGGACGATATTTGACAAGATAATGCTCGAACTACTCCTTTAAAGAGATTTGTTAAGTCTATGAAAATATATAAAACAAACTCAGCCATCGTTAAATAGCTACAAAGATATATGTGTGTGTGTTTGAGTTACTATAAAATATAAAAGTTATAAAATCTGGACTTTCATGCTAGCAAGTGGGTATATATGTGAAAAATACAATTCATGTTATCCCTTTCGGAGAAATATGCATGCTTGCTTATGTGCGACAATATCCTCTTAAAAGGAAGCATTTGAAAATGAAACATGACTAATGTTTCCTTTTGAAGTTGGTTAAATTTTTAGTTAGTTACTTTGATGGAGATATCCTGATAAAATAAAATGCTATCAATATCAAAATGCTATTGTAGCAAATAAAAGAAAAGGAACTAAAAAGAAAAAGGTAGAGGCTCCATGTGGGGAAGGAAAGCCTTTGTAATTTAGTCATGTATTTGTCCTGCTCGAAATATAGTACACTTATATGAGTTAAGTTTAAATGATCGGCAGACATTAGCTTCCAATTTTTTTTCTGTCCAAATCTCGAAAAGAAAACCTATAATCTATTTGTGTATGAGACCTTTTTTTGCAATTGGATTGTTTTGCATCATTCTCTACCCGAAGAATCATTTATCTTCAAGGCAATGATTCTCGCCCCACCTCCTTCCTTTTTAATCTTTTAGTAACAAGGGCGATGCCTACGCTAACCAATATTATTAAAAAATTTTGACTTTCCTTTCCATTTAGAAGAGCTTCTGGATTCAATGCTTGGAGATTTTATACTCACCATATTTCTTAAAAGCAGTGGGGTTATTCATGCATCCGCATACATACCAAAAGATCTCGTGCATGTGTGGCAAAATAGGATTAACGCAATTATTTGGAGATGAAGGAGGTAGCTCAGTAGGACTGGGCTTTACTTTTAACTAAATAGTTATGAGTTCGAAACGCACGGATATCGATTAAATTATAGAGACCGGATGCTCTCTGCTCGGATGCATGGTTTGGAAGGATTTATTGGTCCGCTGATAGCCTCGGTGGTGCTAGGTGTGACGTACTCATACGGAGAATAATCGTGCCAGAGTTCCGAAGGATAATGAGTTGGATCCAAGGATGGGGAGGGTATGAGTAAAACCGACCGGCATGTCCAACATACGATCATTTCTGTCCGCATCGAACATTCTCCTGACGAGGTAGAAGCTCAGTGGGGGTTGTTATGCAGGGGTGGGCTTGTCCCCCTCCTTCTTCCTTAAAAAAAAAAAAGGACAATGTCTCAGCAGTTAAAAACTTTTTTGCGGGAGCAGCTGTTTCCATCTGATGTTCCAATCAAGTTTAACTTGAGAACCTTTAAGATCATATCCAACAAGGAGCCTCCACACGGCCGCACACGTACGACTATCCCAAACTTGGTTGCAGGGAATCCCAATCCCGGCCTGACGGGTCGAACTCGGTTCGGCGTCTAGTCGGATCAATTCGTGTCAGATCAAGTCCGGGTCCACCTGACCCCACACGCAACATCGGTACCTAACGGCCCAACCTCCTTCCTTACCGACCGCTTTCCGGGTCAAATGGGTTCGAATCCGAAGAAGCACCAAACCAGCTTCGTAATAACGGGTATTTAGATCATTTCACTTCAAGTAAGGAAACCTAAACCGGCCCCCTTTGTCGATTGGTCTTTTTTTTTTTGGGTCCTCCCTCGGCGAGCTTTCTTCTCTCTTTGTTAGGCCTAGGGTTTAGGGTTTATGCGGATACTCGAGCGCTCCAAGACGTTTCCGACGTTTTAGTCTAAGAAGCCTCCTTACAAAAACCCTAACCCTAACCTTTATCCCTACTTCCCTCCCGCCCTCCCTCGCGCGTTTCCTCTCCCAAATCCGCCATGGCTTCCTCGATCGCGTCACAGCTTCAGGCGATCAAATCCGTCCTGAAGGGAGCCGCAGATCCGATCAGAAGGCCTCGGACTCGCCCCTCCGTCATCTTTGATCCGAAAGAGGCCGCGGACATCGATCTCAGAACGATTCTTCCAATAGCCTTATCTGGCAAGTCCTTTCCTCGCCTTTCTTGATTTCAAGATCGAGCTATGGTGTTGATTTGATCCCCTTTTTTCTTCTTTTGGTTGATTTTACCGTCTGTCATCGAATTGCAGGGTTGGAGGTTCTTGTTGATCTTGATGGCCGCTTTAGAAGCTATGAAGATACTCTTTTTAGCCAGACCAGTCTCGAGTTGGACAGGGAGAAGATGGTTCCCAAAGAAGAAGAAAAGATCAACAAGTCGATACATTCATACCTGCGGTTGCTTTCCGGGCACTTGCAACTCCCTGCGGCTCTCAAGACCCTAGAGTACCTTGTTCGACGATACCAGTACATCCTTTTCTTGCCGCTAAATTTATCATTCTACTTGCTGCTTCATTAATCTTCTCGAAGCTAAAAATCTTTTGTCACTGGAACGGGCAGGGTTCATGTGTTCAACATGGATGAGCTGGTTCTCTGTGCATTACCCTACCACGACACTCATGCCTTTGTCCGGATCGTCCAGCTGCTGGACTTGGGGTGAGCATGAGATAATATATATTTTGTAAATTTTTAATCTTATCTTTTTACTGACATGTAGCTCTCAATGACATTTTCAATGAATTGGAGCAGAAATAATAAATGGGCATTTCTCGAGGGCATTAAAAACTCGGGTGCTCCTCCTCCTAGACAAGTCATTGTGCAACAGTGCATTCGTGATAAAGGGCTTTTGGAGGCTTTGTGCAACTATGTATGTAATTTAATTGCTGCAAATCATTTGCTTTTGTACACTGTGGAATATGTTAATGAATGATTTTTCTTTTTGTTTTGTTTTCAAGGCATCACCGACAAAAGGGTTCCAGCATTCGAGACCAGTAATTTGTTTTTGTACTGCAGTCATTGTGGAGGCCCTAGGTGTGATTCCTGAGCTCGACACAGATACTGTGCAGAGGGTTTTGGGATTCGTGTTCGATGGACTTAACCCTTCTATGCAGGGAGGTCGTGACCACAAGGTGAATTTCGCAAGTTTATACAACAATTGTTATTCTTTGTGCCATTTCTCCATCATCAGAGCCTTATTTGTGACATATCATTACATGAAACCAAGGTATGCTGGACCGACCGGAATTGGTCGGTTCAGCCCGTACCGAACCATTCCGGTCGGTCCAGCCCGTACCGAACCGGTGCCGATAGGCACCAGTCCGGTACGACATATAAAATCGGTTGCGACCTAGAAAGGGTCGGAACCGATTGGGGAAGAAGAAAGAAGAGGAAGAAGAAGAACAAGAAAGAAGAGGAAGAAAGAGGAGGAAGAAGAAGAGGAGGAGGAGGAGGAGAAGAAGAAGAGGAAGAAGAAGAGAAAGAGGAGAAGAAAAGAAAGAGGAGGCTTATCGGTACCGGGCCTCGTTGGGGTGATCCTCGTCGGGGTGATTCTTGTCGGGGCGATCCTCGTAGGGCTTGCTTGCGGGAGAAAGAACGGAGGAGAGAGGATCCTCGTCGGGGCTTGCTCACGGAAGAAGAGCAGAGGAGAGAGGAAAAGAAACAAGAAGGCTCGGGAAGAAGAAAGAAAATTCCGCACGGAAAACGCGCCCGCGCGGGAAACGCGTCCCGCAAGAAAAACGGCTTGGGGGAAATGCATTTGCGGGCTGCGGTTTTAAGTGGAAAACGAGAAAAAACGTACGGAAACGCGTTTCACGCGCGCGGGGCCGCGCGCTCTTGCGCGCGTTGTCCCCGCGCTCTTGCGCGCGTTGTCCCCGAACCGATTCGGTGCGACCTGGTTCGATACGATACTGGTACCGTACCGGTATCCGGTGCCCACCGGTACGTTGGTACAATCGGTATGGCGGACCTTGCATGAAACTCATTTCTTTTGCGAAAACATTGGATGTCTTCCTTTTCATATTTGGGGTATTAGGTAATAGACTTATCATTTATATAGCTTCATATATCTTCAAATATATTTGGCAGAATGTGGCAGGGATTGCCACCAGTTAAAGAATAAAAATAGAGACCCTTTATTTACAAAATAAATCTTGGTTCTCATTCCATGAATATGCCTATGCTTGGCTTCCTTCTCCTAATGCATATTCAGAGGATTTTTTAATAACTCTGATTACTCTAATAAAGTTTGGTTGTCTTCCTTTTCGTATTCATGGTGGTATGTAATAGACTTAACATTTATATAGCTTCATTTATCTTCAAATATCTTGGGCAGAATGTGGCATGGATAGCCACCAGTTAAAGGTTAAAAATAGAGACCCTTTATTTGCAAAATAAATCTTAGTTGTCATTCCATGAATATGCTTATGCTCGTCCTCCTCCTCGTAATGCATATTCAGAGGATCTTTCAAAACTCTGATTATTTTAATGATCCTTCTCATATTTGTGGTACTATGTAATAGACTTAACGTTTATAACTTTATATAGAATCATTTATCTTCAAATATCATTGGCAGAATGTGGCATGGATAGCCACCAGTTAAAGATTAAAAATAGAGATTTATCTACAGAATAAATCTTAGTTCTCATTCCATGAATTTGCCTATGCTTGTCCTTCTCCTAATGCTCCGATTACTTTAATAAAGTTTGGATGTCTTCCTTTTCATATTTGTGGTACTATGTAATAGACTTAACATTTATATAACTTCATTTATCTTCAAATCATCTTTGGCAGAATGTGGCATTGATACCCACCAGTTAAAAAAGATTAAAATTAGAGACCCTTTATTTACAAAATAAATTTTAATTCTCATTCCATTAATATGCCTATGCTTGTCCTCTTCCTCCTAATGCATATTCAGAGGATTTTTAAAGCTCTGATTACTTTAATGAAGTTCCAAGGCACATCACATAACTGCATAACACAGAAACCTCTCTAAGGGAACACAAAGCATCAATCCATTTTCTCATGGGGAAAAATGAATTTCACCCTTAACTATAACAATCCACCGTGGGAACCTTAAACACGGAAATCTCATCAAGGCAATGTTTGTCTTCTAATCTAACATCTTTCAGGGGCAATTATCTATCGCTAGTGATACAGTGCCTGATGCAATGGACTGAATTTTTTTAATTAAATTATTTTACCTTAGCTTATATCATTATTGACTCCTAGATGCTTTACAAACCTTAAAAAATATTGAGTACAATTAGTGTCAATGCATTTCTGTGGTGCATGCCTTTATCTGTTTAATCAGGCCCCTTTAGGTTGCTTAAGGGGCTAAAATTCAAATTCAATTTTGTTACCTGATTTTTGGAATGGACTTTGAGGATAGGTTTTGTGTATATGGTAGATTCACATGCATGGCAATGCATCATGGTGCTTACTGATTTATACTTGTGCATCCTGATTCCTAGAAGAAGATAAATTTTTCACTTTCATTGCATTCATTGTATGCATCTAGTATTGATTTTTTTTTTTGATTTTTTTTCCCTACATTATGCATATTCAAATTTGGGCTTGATTGGCAAGCAAAGTCATCTATAGGACTTTGCCTACTCAGTTACTTGAAGTTGGACCAAACAAACAGACTTGAGCGATAAAAAGTTGGCTTGGAAGGTAGGAGAATTACCTCCAAATAAATGTTAGATATTTATTTGGTTATTGCATATTGAAAGATACATGATACAATAGACTTGAGGAAATTATATTGATTTTGATATATGGAGGGAACATTAGGAAGAAGATGTGAGAGCAAGAGCAAGGCTCGGAAGAAGGTTCAACATTCATAACTTTGAGGTTCTGAGTATGCGGGGCTTCCGACATGGTATTTACAAAAGACAAATGTTAATGGCCAGTTCAACCAGAGGAGATAATTAACCCTAATGGAAAAAAAAATCCATGTCTCGGTTTTTTTTTCTTCGCTTTTTATTTCTGTCAGATCATTTTTTCCCATTCCAAGTTTTTTCCCTTTTCCATGTGCTTCAGCAGCCTGCCCTGGGTTGGCAACACCGACTAGTGCCCCCCACCAATAGGAATGGGAAAAAAGATACTATAGGGAGATTAAAATATAGAATGAAAAAATGTAGAAGTTGATAGAAATACATCGTTAGACTTCCGTCCTTTACTATTCCTCTGAATGTCCCGTTCCAAAAGAGTCGTGCAATCTTCTTTAAGGCGAATGGATTGTGAATTAAGATGGAGATAATAATAGCATGTCCATTATTAAATCAAGCCTCACAAACTAAAAATATTAAATTCTAGTATCCTAGTATAAAACATATTCCATCCTGATTTGGCGGGCAGCCGAGATAGGATGTCAATGAGGACATCACAGGGCAATTTGGCTACAAGGTGATGCTCTCTGAGACGATCCATCTTCAGACACGGAGGGGAAATTGTTTAGCTCGAAATAGAGACTAGGCAAGGAACAAAAGTGGAACAGTTTTTTGGTGGGTTACATGTCTGGTAGGTAGGCTAGGAGATGCATGGGGCAAGAACTTTAACAGGTGGTGGCATGTTAGAGTCTCTACTTTCAGAAGATTCTTAATAAGGAAATTGTTTAGCTGAAGAAAGAGACTAAGCAATGAATAGAAATGGAATAGTTTTTGGTGGGGTACAGTCTGGTTGATAGGGAAACAATTTCCCCCTGCAGGTGCAATGACTGGTGTCTTCACCACTTTGATTATTATAGGGGCCTTCATCTTGGTAAGAGCAATTGCATATGCAGGTTGTTGGGTGGTGTTCCTGGCTGCTAAATTGATGCTGGGTTGCTTTCACTCTTTCTCCATATTTCTTTGGGTCTAAAATTCTGTTTGTTGCTATGCCGGGATGCCTAATTAGGCCTTTTGAAGTACTCATTTGAGGCCAGGAACATCTATTGCTCACATTAGCTGCAGTTTGAGAAGATGATGCCACCAGACAAATGGGAGTTGTAAAGATTGGATAATAAAAGAGTCAGCTTCTTGCGTCTAGATAAGATAAAGACTGTGAGTCTGTTAAAAAAATGGCCTTATACTACAGTTTCTGGTCCATTAATGTGGTATAGATTTTTGCAAGCTTATGCACCAGCACAATTCTTTCCAGTTGTCGCATCATATTGGTGGTTAGTAGGCTTCATGCTTCTAGTGTTGCTTTATGGTACATTCGTTTATCTTCATTTTTAGAGTTTTTGCATTACATATATTTCTAATTAAATTATGGATTTCCATGCTTTGGTATGTGAAGCACTGTATAAAGGGCATTATCAAATGCTATTAACATATTACATCTTAAATTTTTGGTAATGGTTGTTTTCATACTTATGATATTTCTTTTTCATGTGTCATCTCCTGTTGAACAGAATAAAAGTTTTAATTTTCTACTATTGATAAATCTCCAAAATATTATTGCAGGCTGGTGCATTGATGGTTGTTGGTTTACTAGCAACTAGAGCAACATTGGCACCTAAACTCTGCCAAAATTTGGTTTTGTTTATTGCACGAATGGCTCAGCATGATGCAAATCTATCAGTGGACTTACCATGGCTTCGTGTGATGATAATGGCTATAATTAGCCTTGTGCAGGTATGAAGCGGCAGTATTTGATCTGGAGCACACCATTCCATATGTACTTGTAATTATTTGTATAAAATTGTTGACTTTGGAAGGACAACAAAATGAAGGATGTAAAGGAGATTATCTGGATCTCACCCCTTTAATACCTCCACAATTTTTGAAAAAGTAATTTCTTGCATTTATCTGTTTGCACAACTAGAAGTGCTCCTGTGAGAATTGTAGGTGCAATTGGATGCTGGTATATCATGAGGGAATAACTTTTACCTGGATATCCATATTGACCAATGACTGTTAAAGCCCCCTTCTGCTGCCCCTTTATTCCCCTGTGAATGATTTCTCTTCTTTCAGGAAATGAGTAACTTACAATCGCTGCCTGTATGCATTTGTCCACTTGTTCTTCAATCTTCCATTGTAATACTTCAAATACGACACCAACTTGAAAACTGAGCTGCTTCTATGAATTAGCATAAGCATTCTTATCTTGTTTTCTCCTATTTTCCTTGTGTCCTTAATTAGTTGATGATTTTTTTAGCAAATATTCAGAAGCTCAATGAGCACGTCAGTGATGCTTGGTTCTCTGCGATGTCCTTTGTGTTAGGTAGATTGAGACATGTCTCAGCATGATAGCCTGTGTTTCTGGAGCTTCTCTATAATTCATGTTATGTTTTGATATAGCATGAAATATTCAGACTCCTTGATTATAATTAGGGGGTTGATGTCACTTGCTGATGTATAACCATTATTTGCATTTGCATTGTTTTTGGCTTTTTGGTAGTTATAATTCTGTCATTTGATGGTCGGGGTTCAAGATTTTGCTATCTTGAAACCAATACTATTTTATGTTTTCTTGACGTTTTTGCTTCCATGAGAATTTCTCATGTTAAAGAGTTAGTTATAATTAGCCTATTTAAGGGTGCAACTTAGTCTGATCCTTTGCTTACCATAAATCTGATAGTAACTACCAACTACTTAGGTCAAAAATTAGGTTTGAGCATGTAGATCTAGTCAGTGATTTATAAATCTGATCAGCTGACTTTTCTGTATCGTACAACATTGGCCTTCACCCCTCTAAAAAAATAACCTAAGCATTCATTTCTAGTTTCTAACCATCAATACAAAGAAATATTATCTTCATCCAGAGGTGGGTTGTTCAAATTCCATTCTTCGATGTAAGCATGAATGGAAGTTTCCTTTTCCTTTTTGCTTGAGCATTTGATATGTCTTGGCCATTCTAAAGTTGTTTATTAATCATTTAATTTTATATTATAAGTATGAGCTACATCTCTGTCATAATGATATTCCTTGCAAATGTCGTCCTCTTAAGTCACCCATTTAATATGTAATTTACTAAAATATTTTATGTAATAGCAAATCACATGGATGTTTTTGCATATGCACCCATACATGTTGTCATATTTTAATGAAATCCTTCAAAAAAACTGTTTGCAAACTTGCAATTTTCTTATGACCATTACATAATTATTAAGCTTTGCTCCAGCTGTTTGGAGTTGGTGTAATGCTGAATATTATGACTTAAGTCATGGTACATCTTGCTGACTAGTAGTAAAAAGCTCATCCATAATTCAGATTATAAGAGATAGGCTTAATGCTGATTCTTTATATGGCATTTTGGTTAAAACCTTTATTCATTTGTCCCTTTCGTCATTTACTTTCCATAATATAAAATCATGTATGACACATTCATAACTTTGTACTCATCTCTTGAACTGATTTGACTTTTCAAATCCAGTCACAGTCAGTGCAGTTGTTTCCAAAGAAGACTTTGATGTTTCTGAAGGATATAAGGTATGTTTCAAACCTATGTCTTTCTTAAGGAGAAATATTTTGGTCAACTACGGAGTTTTTCTTTCCTTTTATTTTTTTTATTCTGCACTGCTATCCTTATATTTTTTTGTACTGCACTTCTAATGACCTAGTTTTGCCCTTTTTAAGGGATCTTCCTGGTGTACTTTCTGGATTGTCCAGTGAGTTCAATATTCAGAGGTTCTTGGGCCTGTATCTGGAGTCACTAATTGAATATAGGTGCTTATTTTTTTGACTTATTCTTCCAATTGTTGTTTTCACTATTGTCTGGAGACTGATTGCTTTTATTTTTGCAGTACATCAGATGACTCCTGCTGCATTAAACTGATTAATATGATAGAGGCTCTAGATTTAAAGGATTTTGTTGGAAAGATTGTTTCTAAGGTGCTCTCATATTGTATGAAAATGTCACGGGGCTTGGAGAATTCAAGTTTACGTGAAGCAGGTATCCATGTTACAAATTTGTTATAGGAATGAAGTTTTTTTTTTGGGAATGAGTCATCTCTATCAGTCGACCTTTTTCCCTCAATTTTCAAAGTTTATATGCCAAATCTTTACCTGTATCTGATATGAGCACGTGTTTTTTTACTCTTCTTCTGTTTCCCTTTCTTTTTATAGCTATTTGATTTTGTGGCACTTACATTAGGTAACTGGGCAAAGAAAATTTTGGTTGTGATTGATAAGCACTACCCATGTGAACTTCGTGGAGCTATTTGCAAATTTCTTGAGGTTTGTCACAGTGTTTTGGTTTTTCTTTTCTTACTGCAGTTGCATTTTTATTGCACTGTCTTCTTCTGCCTTGCACGGCCTTAAGTTTGTCTTGCTTGTGTACACCAGAACTCCAAAATCGATGCAGGTGATGAGCAGTCCATTTTGGAAACATTATCCCAGATCTTCAATGGAAGTTTAGACATCCCAATGGAGATCTCTGATCCTAAAATATGGTTCTCTTTAGAACATCCAAAGGTATTGTTTCTTTTGAAATGTCACCTTTGGAAAACTAATTCTTCAGCTTATTTATTGATGTTACCTGCCCTTCCAATTGTCGGTTTTCATCAATATGGCCTAGGTAACGGTTCGTCGAGCTACGCTATCAAATATAGCTGCATCTGGTGTCCTGAAAAATATGGCAGCTAATCCACAGGTAGTTTCTTGTTATTGTTAATGTATGAAACATTTGCTGTAGGAAGCAGTTTAGTTTGCAATTCTGAAAATTAGAAACTGTGATGTATATCATGGGAGCCATAGGTCAGAACCAACAACTGCTTTGAATTGCCACATGTAACCCAGATCTATGTCCCCTTGTGATATGCGTCGCATGGTTGCTAGTTCACAGGAAACTGTAACTGAACCATGTCCTTTGTGTGACTTAGATTTGTTTTGTTTGATCTATGTATTTGCTTTTTTTTGTTTTATGTGTATATCAGCTCTTTGGGTTTCTTGTGTGTTAACTGATTTGATCTTTAAAATTGATGGCTTTCTGCCTCTTTTCTTTTAAAAATTGCGCAGAAGGCTATAAATTTAACAAATGCAGTAATACGTGGGCTTCATGATGATGATCTAAGTGTTGTTGAAGCGGCTTTGTCCATAGATGGACTGGCTGGGATAGTTGATGCTCCTTGTCTTGTCAAAGCTTATCGTGATGTTCTTTCCAGATGCACTGATGTACTTAATAAAAGTGAGTACTGTCCATGTCCTTTACAATCTTTTTGTATTACTTATCAATTTTATATTTTTATATATCTTTTCTTGTCGGTCAAATTTGCATGATAATAGCTGAGATCTTCTGTCTGATGTGGTTTACCAACTTCAAAATTTTCCATGGAACCCTTCACCTTGTCCTTAACTCTTCTAATCTCATCAGCAAGAACCTGGTATTGCTCCTGTTGATTATCATTGGTTTGATGACCAGATCCATGCGTATCCAAAGATGCAGAACATCAAACTCACCTTCAGAAAAGAAAATAAGACCACTTATTTTGTCCACCATAATTTTCTTTTGGTAATATTTGATGCTATCCCAGTTAGACATTCTTTAGGCGCTAACTAATCTTAAAAAGTTGTTAGAAAACTATATCTGTTCTTCCATACCTAAGCCAGCTCTTGCCCTTGTTTTCATTTCAGGTTTCTTTAGGATATGACTTTTGATGTTTGTTCTAGTGATTGGCGATGAATGATGAAATCTATTCATAGTTTCTTGCTTGTGCTTTCTGTCCATTGCCTGGAGTATATTATAACAAAACTCAATGGTTGGCTGTTTTTGTCCGCATAACTTGCGTCCTTATGGTAGTCTTTCTGAGACTTGTTTTGACTAAATATCCTTGCCAATCATCTTATTGCTACTAAATTCTAGGTACTATTTATAATTGTCTACAGCAGTTCTGCTTGGAAGCCTCATGTATCTCTATATTGTCAATTTTGCATGGAAGATATATGTTATTTGAATGTGGTTCTATAGTTGGTTGATTGAAACTGTTATTTGCAGTGCTAATGCAGTTAAATGATGTTTTGGACTGCACACTGCTGGAACTACACTGTTGAACATTGTCGAAAGGGTTTCACATTCTTACAATCTTAGAAAAGCAAAGTGGCTATCTATGCTAGCACTTGATGCATACAATGCATGTAAGTGGAAGCATGAACATCTGTAGTCCATCAGATGTGATATTGTCATGTTTTTTTAGTCTAACTGGCTAAATACATTCCCATTTTTGACTAGTGAACTTGTTGCTCTCTCTCAAGAGAGCTAGGGGTGAATCAGGATAAGCACGGTTGTTAAAGGTTTTTTATTATTATTATTATTATTATTATTATTATTATTATTTTGGGGGGGGTTGTAATTAGGTGTAGATAGTGGAGATTTGAGGAGTCTTTCAGCAGACTTACCGACGATGTTTATCAATCCATGTAAAGGAATTGGCATTGTATATGTTTAATAAGTAGAGATGCTTCCAGTCTACTCATTTAATATCTTGCAACTACTTTGCAAACAAAAAATTGGAAAGTTCTGACAATCTATTAGCATGAGTATGAAGCCTATGTATGTACACTATTCATGGTAGGTTTAAAAGTGTGAGGCACATTAAGGGAAGCATAAATAGCTATCATCTATTTGATAAGATATTTTTCTTTCCTTTAATCATTTTATGTAACTAGATAAATACAATCTCCACTTCTCTTTGGTGGATTTTCTTGTTCTTTCTAGCTGTTTTTTTCCTACCTTAGAGCAAGTGCTGAACTAAGGGGACCACCTGTTGTAAAGTTGGAACCACTTATAGGAGTGTGAAGAGTGGATATTCTAGGAGGGGGCGGAAATCAGTGGACAGGCTTTGCAAGCAATAACATAAGAAAACAACATAAAATCTATTTGAATGCCAAAACGAATATTAGCTTAAGAAATTGCTGACATACGGTCTAATGGAATAGCAATTAAATGTGCAAGAAAAAGCTATTGAAAATTTCCCCTGGTTCTGTATTCAATGCCTCTTGCTTGTCCACTTGAATTTTGATCTCTTCCATTTTTACATACGTGTTTATGTCATATGTATATATATTTATATTTACGTCCATATATTATGCATGGATGTATGTATAAAATATATATTCATCGATAAGGTTCGCCGCCTTGGTATTGGATACCGGTATCGTCTTATTACAGTAATTGGTATACAGTTCGGTACAAGAGGGTGAGTTGTATCGAGCATCGGTACAGTACGAGACTACGTACCGGTTTGGCAATGATATGGTACGGTACACTCGCTATGGTATGATAGCTACCAGTATGGCAAACCTTGTTCATCGAATATCCAGCTGTACAGCTTCCTATTTTTCAAAGTTTATCGTATTGGCATTTTTGTATATTGTCAAATTCATATCCTGGACATCTGAGCATTGTTGTTCTGTTCATATTTATTTGTGTGTGATTTCCAGATTGGGCATTTGTTCTATCTTGATTTCAGTGTCAGGCTATCAGAATGCATCCTCAAGTATCCTGAAACAAGGTTCGCGGTACCGATTGTACCGACGTACCGGTCGGCTCCGGTATCGGTACGGTACCGGTGCCGAACCGAGCCG